>OX456526.1:47902956-48125456 GCA_949748255.1 Eustalomyia histrio | reverse complement strand
AACACATAGTGAGTAAATATGAACACAAAATGCGTAAACTTGTTTTGTACAAACTTTCTAATAAAATAGTACACATATAATGTAATAATATGTATTATGTGTTTATAATTAAACATTTCGTGCCTAAATTTGTCGATAAATTCAAGATTTACACAAAAATTTTTTTGAATGTACTATTTTTTAACAGTGATAAAAATTTTGTCATTTACAAATTGGAAAAAAAAATTAAAATACTAAAAACCAAAAATAATAAAACACAAAAAAATAAAATAAATTTTAAAAACGGCTACATTATTTTTATGCAAATTGTTTGACTCATAGGTAGGTAAGGTTAATATATCAATTATTTGTATTTGCAACAATACTCCTTATTTCTGTCATCAGGCTAATGGCAGTGAAAGAATTTGGAAAGGGCGCTATATGCATGCAACAAACATTGACTGGTGTCGAGTGGTAACATAAAAGATGTACCGATAGTTTACAGTATGTGCAGTTTGCTGTCTCGATAAAAATATTTAACTATACGTAATGATCGCGGTAAATCTGTTTTATGACCGAATTCAACCCGCTGAAATTTTTTAATTTTTGAAACTTTTCCAAGTCTTTTATAAAGCTTTTCTGTAGGAAATGCTATGAACTTTTTCTATCGGAAAAACTCTAAGCAATCTAAAGATTTTTTTAAAAAGTCATTAACATTGACAATTATATTGATGTAAACAATTTTAGTATACATAGAATATATGATTATAAATAAAACACATTTAAATTTATTTTTTTTTCTAATATAAAGAAAATAATATTTTTAACATAAAGGTGAAATATTTACGCATTTTTCGGGATTTTTACGAATGGTAGATACACGCATTTTTGTGGGATTATTACGCATTTTCATAGGATTTTTATGTGTACATTTACACGTAAAATGTATTTCTTTACGCACAAATTTTGGTAAATTTACTCTTTTATTTCAATATTTCATTTAATTTTTACACTTTTTCAATGTAAATTTACTCATTTTGTGTTTACTAACTTACGCATAATAATATGTATATTTTTTCATATACGTACACAGAGTGAATTTACCCAACTTATAGTAGCAGTACAGTTTCCTACTATAAGTTGGGTAAATTTCAACTGAAATTGATTAGAGTGTAGATCTGCTAAATTCAGCTAAAAAATTTACTAAATATTAGTTAAATAGTAATAGCAGGAAAGTTAGTAACCACTACTAAACATTGGGGAAAATATGTTTAAAGTTTATTAAAATAAATTGTCTAACAAATATTTTTAATAAATATTTGTGAACTAGACTCAACCAATTATAATATATACAGAATTAAATTATAAAATTTTGTTTATAATATTGAACATCTTTTTTAGAATATTTTTGTAAATACAAAAAAAAACATTTTTAAAAAGTGCACCAATGATGGAATTTGTAAATATACTTAAAATTTCGTGATACTTTTTTCTGTGTATAGAAAAATTTTATTAAAAAAATATAAAAATTATTAAAAATGCACAAATCAACTGAATTATTTTTAGATACAGTTTAAAGCTAATAACTTCTTTTAAAATTGCCTTACGAAAAAAAATTACAAATTTATATTTTTCTTAACGAGCAACATTTTTTTATTTTATTTAGTTTTTTCAAAAAATATTTTTGACAAAATTAAAAAAAAAAAAATAAAAATGCTTGAAAATAGAAAAACCATCAACGAATTTATTATTTTATTTTAATTTGCTAATTTGTCTTTAAATAAATATTTTTATTAAATTTTTTGTATTAAAAAAAAATTAGTGCTATTTTTTATTTTAAAAGTATCTCTATTACCGATCCTTTTTTTCAACCTTTGTAACATTTTAAGGTAATTTTAAATTGTATGTATAAGTTTTAATTTTTAATATCCACCTTTTTAAAATTAGTAATTTTTTTTTACTAATTTTAGCAAATCGGTTTTCAAAAATTTGTTAAATGTTTTCTGAAATTAGCAACAAAAATTTGTAAATATTCTGTAAATATACTGTAAATTCTGTAATTTGTAAAATGTAAATAGCAAAAAAAAATTTACTAAATAATATATTTTTTTTACTAAAAATCAGTATAAAAATAGTAAGGTGGAATTAAAAACTGTTAAAAAAATTTTCTACTAACTTTTTATTCTGAGTGTACAATTTGATTGAAGAACACATTATTTTAACATGGGAATGTCATTGGATGTAAATGCTTACCTAAGGCATGCGAGTGTAGATAGAAATTTGTCATAACCAAGAAAGTACCCAGCAAAATAAATGGATGTTATTCTTTACGAATCTCTTTTTCAGAACATCCAAAGAAGTTAATAATGAAAATATTTCGATTTGTAAGAAGTCATTTAAAACAACTTCCAAAATGTTGATATTAACCCCTACTCCGAAAATATTAACTATAAAAAACAGTAGTTTTTGTCAGTTGTATAAATATCCCTTGTAATTGACAATATTTCTTCCGTCTCTGTTTCTAACTGCACTGATCCTAAACGTTGCACAAAATTTGTGAGTGTATATATGTGTGTATACAACATAACCCTTTGGCGTCTCTTCTACATTGTGGCAAATATTTATTTTATTTTCTAGAAAACTTTAACCAAAAACTTTTTAACAAGTTTTTTTCATACTTCTATGAAAAAAAAATATCCTTGAAGTAGGAAAGAACAAGGGAACAGGTTAGAAAGTTAAAGCAATGTTGCTGTAAACATTCTGCGTCAATGATTGCGATTTCTTTATGTGTTTTCTTTTTTAGTAGACCTTCATCTCTAGCACCGCTGCTCATGTCTTCCAAATATGCGTATTTTAAACAAACTTTTTGATTGTACTATTTTATTTCTTTTGTATATTTTTGCACACAAAATCACTATTATGGCATAAAAATATTACTATTTTTACCTGAACAAATATTTGGTATTTTAATTACAGCAGACACATAAACACCAATAAATAAATAGTAGAAAAACGGAACGTACAGATAGGTAAGTTTAAAATATCCCAACAAATTTTATGTGTATTAAAAGAAAATATTTAGGTAATGTGGAATAAAAATTTATTTTTTTGCCAAATTATTAATAAAAATTTATGAAGGCAAAATTAGAGTCATTTTAGCAGTCTAAGAATTATATGACATTTGCTAGTTTCAATATTAGTAATCAATAGAAGAAGAGATATCAAGTAAACTTTGGTGAAAATTACTAACAAGGAAAGTACTCAAATTTGGATATGTGATAAAACAAAGAAATCTTAGAATAACTTGTCGCACATTTTAGGCCATTTCGGGGATATAAAAATATAAATAGAGGATAGAAATTCGAAATTTTTTCATACAAAAACAGCATTAAAATAATATATTCATCAAATGAGGTAGTTTGATAAAAATAATGCCTATGTCTTAGCGTGGGATGGTCAAGATGTTCCAAAAAGTACCAAAACAATAAAAAGGTTCTTGAAATTTATGTGTACGCTGAAATTTAATAAGAAATAAGAAATGGGAATTAGGTAGCTAGGTACTGCTATATAAAGTACCCAAAACTTTTTAAATTTCTACAACAGCACTCATAAAAAGTACCAAAAAAAGTACCAAAAAAGTACTAAAAAAGTACCAGTAAAAAGCCTCAAAATTTTTTTTACACTTTTGCATATGATTCCATTAGTTTAAATTTCTAAAACAGCGAGAAAAAACACTTTAAAATCCAAATGGGCCCAAAATCCAAGACAGATCGGTCTTAAAATATCTTTTTTCACATTTCCAAATTTCAGCAAAATCGGAGTATTTAGGTTGAGGTACTTTACTTGTAAATATGAAGAGTTTCATATAAATAGATATCTGCCAAATAGAGAACGGTAAGGCGGTGCCCTTGAAATGATTTGCATTTGTGGCCAATCTGGAATCTAGAAAATATCATGTGTCATAAGTTAATACTAATTAGAAAATATATATTTATGTTAAATATACAGAAAAAATTTACAAAATTCTGTTTGTAATATTAAACATCTTTCATAAAATACTTTTGTTAATACAAATAACAATGTCCAACAGCATTTTTGGAACAGAATAGCGACCCTATAATTCTGAAAGGATATGTTGAGTAGATCATTTTTGTAAAACAAACTTATGGTCCAGCACGTCTGGGTATTTTTTTACAGTGGGTCAAAGTTTTCATTTTTTGGTCGAAGGGAGCATTATACTATATGAAAAAAATGCTGTAAGTTAATGTCTGAGAGAATTTTTATGGTCAGAGTTGTATTGTGGAATTGTATGAGGATTATTTTTATGGAAGATCTTAACCCTCTAACTGGTCTCTTTATGGGTCAATTTGACCCTTTTTTCGAGAAAATCAAAAAATATCCTTTAAAAAAGGACATTTAAGGATTAAAATATTCTACGAAAATGTTTGCCGGAAAATTTCAGTGGGGGTCACCAAAGACATCATTGTTGTAAATAAAGCTCTTTACGATTAAATGGCAAAATTACACGCCAACATCTATAAAAAAATTATAATTTTGTTTTAATAGTGGTTTATTATAGTATGTACATATATATTTTTTTGCTTCAAAACTTTCCAGATCGGCGTGTCTTTTTCTTGGAAATGTAACTTTTACATCGGCTTTTATCAAATTCCTGTTTTTCAATCTGAAACATAATATTTCAGGTTTTTCTTTTGTTAGTCCTAAATCTCTTACAAGATCTTCAAAATAATCTTGGTCTATCAAATTAGGACATATTTTTAAACTATCAAGAGGCAAGTAACTTATATCTGATATGTTTTCAACCGCCGCTATTATTTCTGTATTGGCGACTGTCATATTGGCCGAAAATGTATGTGTAGGCGGTTGAGGCACCGGAACACCTTCACAGCGCAATTCTGGTAAAATGACATTATTTGTTGCTTCGTATGTCATTATCGCGTAGTGCCATTGGCTTCTACCAAATTTGTAATTTACGCAGAAATAGCATGTATCTGATTTGTGATCTTCAGGTTCAATCCATGTAATAGGCGCAGAAAATGGCAGCGCCTTAGTACCGCCTTTGTACCAGGGCAAAAGACCACTTTCGCAAGTAGTACATACGGAATACCGTATCTAAGCTTCAGATAAAAATCGTATTCCAAAGAAAAGAAAATATGGTTCTTCAATTGTAGGGAATATCTTTCTTCTGCTTTGATGGTGCGTAAAATGTCCACAAATAAAACAAAACCAATCTCTTAATTTGCAAACAGAATCCGCCATGCTTATTTAAGCTTTAATTTTTCTTTTTTTATATTAATTTTAGTAAAAATCACACCCGATATGTACTGCTTAGTAGCTCAATTATGCTTGAATTTTTTCTTTTATTTTTTATAATTAATTTTAATAAATATCACACCCGATTTGTAAGTCACAGCTGACTAGACGCGAGAACTCAGTGTTTGGCCCAGCCGAACTTGACGCCGTTTTTATCTGTTTTGTATATAATGGTGTATAATTTTACTAATTAAAAGTAAAGAGCTTTATTTACAACATTGGTGTCTTTGGTGACCCCCACTGAAATTTTCCGGCAAACAATTTCGTAGAATATTTTAATCCTTAAATGTCCTTTTTTAAAGGATATTTTTTGATTTTCTCGAAAAAGGGTCAAATTGACCCATAAAGAGACCAGTTAGAGGGCTAAGATCTTCCACAAAAATAATCCTCATACAATTCCACAATACAACTCTGACCATAAGAGTTCTCTCAGACATTAACTAACAGCATTTTTTTCATATAGTATAATGCTCCCTTCGACCGAAAAATGAAAACTTTGACCCACTGTAAAAAAAATACTCAGACGTGCTGAACCATAAGTTTCTTCTACAAAAATGATCTACTCAACATACCCTTTTAGAATTATGGAGTCGCTATTCTGTTCCATTCAAAAAGTCTTAATTTGTTGGACAGTGTAATTTTTTTTACAAAACACCAAACAATGGAATTTGTAAATATAAAACACTTTTTGTTCTTTTTTATTTTTTTAACTTCAATTTATATTTTCAAAGAATTTCTATGTGAAAAATAATAATTTACAAATATTTCAATCAAAAAAGGGGAAAAATCTAATTTGTATTTTAATAAATATTTTTAATTATCCATCTAAAAATCGAAATATATATGATCATACATGGACCTGTATATGATCATACATGGGCATACATGGTCATATACGTCCATACATGATCTCATATATGACCATATATCTTCGGATCCGAAATTTGAGGGTATATGGTGATATATGTGCATATATTATCATACATGCTCATATATTATTCATGTATGCTCGTATATGATCATATACGTCCATATACCCTCAAATTTCGGATCCGAAGATATATGGTCATATATGAGATCATGTATGGTCATATATTGAACAATGTATGGACGTATATGACCATGTATGCCCATGTATGATCATATACAGGCCCATGTATGATCATGTATGCTCATATATATTTCGATTTTTAGATGGGTACTTAAAATGTTGTGAAATTTTTTTTATGTATACAAAGGAAATATGTGTCTATAGGATTTTTATAATGGCAATAAAACTGTTTGGATTACTTGTGGGACACTATACTTTGGTGAAGATTTTACTCGTGCTCTGATCATGGTACTAATTTTACAAAAATCGAGATAAGAATAATTTTAAAACAATTTAATCTGGAACTATTTCTCAAAAATCTTGCTGGAATAACATTATACATTTTGTAGCCCCCTGTTGGGAGGCTTACCACTGTATGGTAATACACATAGAGTATAAAGTGTTAGTTTTTACTTACTCTCCACATTGTGTCTATCAGTGTGTCCCTTTAAAAATCAATTTAAAGTAACATCAATTGAAAGAATATTGAAAAGCGAAAAATATGTTGAAGAATATCTTTGCATTCCTTAGATTGAGTTTACATTTATTTTTAAATTCAGAGATTTCAATGAAAATCTCACACACTGGCTTGAAGGATATATAAAAATTGTGAGAAATAAAATTTTTAAGTTTTAAGGCACACCCTAGTGAATATATCAAAAAGTTTAGTTTATGTTTGCGTATGTATGCATCTTGTTTTTAGTGTTAGTGTCTGTTTTTTCAAGTATGATATAATTCAATTAACACAATTTCCATTGCATTGACTTTGAGGTGGAAAAGTTGTCTTGTGGTTGGTTGCATATTTTCATGTGTACGAAGGAAAATATTTTTCTTTTAGGTGCTAAAATTTATTTAAATTATTAAGACTTCCCGTGCAAAAAAAGATCACATATAAATAGATCTCATAAGACGTAATTGCATTAGGTCTAATTAGATCTCAAAATGGGGTACAAATTTGGATTCTAATTAGATCTAGTCAAATCTACACAGATCTGGTGCACCATAATCCAATTTTCTCCAGATATATAATATCTAATCAGATTCAATTAGAAAATAACAAATTAAGGAACAACATTATCTGATTTCAGATCTATAAGATCTGGTATATATCTGATATCAGATATGAACAGATATGACATCAGATATGATACCATATGACCAGATGTGATCATATCTATGAAAAAAATCACCAAACTTTGCACATCCCTTTAGATAAGAATATATCTGGTACTAGATCTGATCATATCTGGACACATACCATACCTTATGATAAATATATTCAATCATAACTAATTGCATCTAAGCAGATCTACACTGACCAAAAAAAGTCTGTAATGGCGACTGAAATTTTGCTGTTATTACCGGAAATTTTGCTAATTTGAGCTCAGCAGTATTTTTTGCCAATCTTAGCAACACATGTCTGCTGACAAGTAGCAAAATGAAATTAGTAGAAAAGCTAGCAGGCGCAACTAAATTTTAGAAAACTGTTGTTAAGTGGAATTTAAAATCTGTTTACTAAAATCAGAAAAAAAAAATAACTAAATATTTTTATTATTATTATTTATCGAACATCAAAATTTTTTTATTAATTTATTTTCTTCAAAAAATATTTTAGACAAAATTAAAAAAAAAAAAAATCAAAGCTTAAAAATTCTAAAAACAAACGAATTTGTAATTTTGTTTTAATTTCTTTTTTGAAAAATATTTTAGTCATTTTTTTTTAGTTTTAATGTCAATATTTTATTGTTTCTAGGGCTGTTTTTTAGAACCAAAAAAACTTTTTAGTGCTTTTTTAATTTTTAGATATTAGTCGGTACCCTGAAGGAAATGTCGATAGTGAAACTGTACTGATTCACTATTGACTTTGTCATCAGTACTACTGACTAATTATGCCCTAGCCAACGCTTTCTGCTGTAAACATTTAACATGTGCGTGTCATTGCGAATCTACACAACTATTGACTAGGTGTTGACATTGGAACCAGAGATTCACTAGTACATTTTAGTAATTCTACTCTACACTTTTGAAACTTTTTACTTGATTTCCACACTAGGAAGGAAATAAGATTAAACAGGTGCATTTATTTTGTTAAATTAGATATTTTATTAATAAAATTTTTTTTATAAATTTCATTAAAGTAAACAAAAATTTCGTGCAAATTTAATTTTGGAGTAGACAAATTTTCAATAGACTGCACAAAATCATCCACAGGCTGCGTAAAATCTTCATCAGGCTCCACAAAATCTCTAGAGTTGAAATTTTCAGTAAAAATTGTTGCCTCTTTCTTGTTATTTTTATTTTTATACAAAATTGAATGTTTTGCTCATTATACCTATATTTTGTTCAAATTTGTATATTTAACTTTTAAATTTATTCATTCACTTTTATTAAAAACTTTATTTTTACATGTATTTTCAACAAAATAAAACAATAAAAAATTAAGAACAAGCACAGCTTTGCAGCTGCAAATAAGGAATGTAAAAAGTATAGACGCTTTGTGGACATGTCACTAAAAAGTCACACAAAATAGTCGACAAAAGTGGTGACTTGTAGAGACTTGACTCCAGGCTTCCTACAGGGTATATTCACTTCCGATCCCTTTTTTGTAATCTATGTAACACTTTAAGGCAATTTAAGTTTGTAGGTGTAAGTTTTAATTAGATATAACATTTCCTTCAATATCCATTTTTTTTTAAATTAGTAATTTTTTTTTGCTAATTTCAGCAAATCGGTTTTCAAAAATTTGTAAAATGCTTTGTGAAATTAGCAACAAAAATTTGGAAATATTCTGTAAAAATTCTGCAATTTATAAAATGTAAATAGCAAAAAGATTTGCTAAATAATATTTTTTTTACTAAAAATCAGTACAAAAATAGTAAAGTAGGATTGAAAACCGTTTACAAATTTTTCTACTAACTTTTTTTTATTAGTGTAAACAGATTGAATATTTTTTACACGGGTTACTAAAAGTTAAGTGTTTTTTGTTGTTGTAATTTATGTCTTGTCATGCTAACCTTATCGGGTGCAACAATTTTTATGAGTTAATTTAAAGGATTAATTAAGGAAACTATAACTAATATATTATGTTGAGTAAAAAAAAAAATGCATTATTATAAATAGGTTTTACATAGTTTTATGTATATACATATATGTATTAAAAGATTTTTTTCCAGAACCAATAACACAAAATGAGTTCAGCAACTTATTTCTCGGACTTAAAATATAAGTCCGATTAATTCAGAGATTACAATTATTTGCTAGATAAAAAAGTGATGCAAAAACAGAAGAAAAAACACTACAATTAATGTTATTTTTTTTAACAAAAATTCTAATGATTTTAATATTGAGTTTTCTTAGAAAGGGGAGTACTTCCACTTCAGCATTTCGTAAGTAAAACGAGTGCAAGGAAATACCTTTTCATCTATGGAAAGTAAATTAAATAAAATAAACCAGGCAGTAAAATGCGATCGGCACAATGGTGACAAAGAGTTGGGAACGATAGTTTATGCGTTGGCATAACATGCGACAAAAAATCTTTACAGTATTATCTTGTTACCTGATTTATAACAGCGGCCAACCGTTGGTTGTAGCAAACCGTCCACCGACGGAAATATGGTGCACATAGCGTGGAAAATAAAAGCTTTACTATGAACTTATTTTAGGGTGGTATCTTTTCTTTTGGCGTTATGTGAAGTTAAAAGTTTTTATCGACAAGCCAACTACGATTCAAGACTTGGAAACCAACATTACTCGAGATACCGGTAGCAATGCTGGAAAGAGTGATAGAAAATTAGACCTTCTGAATAGACCACACGCAGAGAAAAAACATGGTTGCAACATGATCACTGCTACTATATTGTGCTTGCTGCAATCGGGTATGGTTGTCACAACCATATTATTGGTTGTCTAAACATCAACATGGTCGCTACCATCATTATTATAGTAAATATTTTACTATTTTATGATTGGCACCTCTTATTTTATATCCTGATTGGCTGTAACCATACTGTGGTAACAAAAATTCTGACTATGAAAAAATATGATAATAATGCAACCATAATATGATGGCAACAATCAATGAATAATTATACATCAAATAAAACATGACTTTGACATTTACATTCCTAATACGAGTATTGTCTTGTTTTCATAAAAACCAAAATGTCTTAAAAAAAATGATATATTGTTTACTAAAACTGGACAAATATCAGATGGGTAGAAAATACCTTTCATGTGGCATTAAAACATTTCATCAATTGACTTTTTAAGATCCAGTTTATTCTTTTTAAACTTCAGAAGATTTTTTTGAGGGTTTTTTTTCGAAAATTCCTTATAAATACATGTAATATTATTTACAATAATCAGTTCATTGTCAAAAAGATTCTATATAAAGATTTAATATGGATCATATTATGATAATCCAGAAATCATAATACTGTTATAGGGACCTTAATGTAATAACACTTTGAGCATACTATGATTACATGCCTTTATATTATGATAAATTTAACATCATAATATAACTGCATGGTCCATATTGTGGTAAAAGTATGGATATTTTATTATCATAATATGATAACTATAATATAGTACGACTATGTTTGGCACAATCATAAACCCAAAAATATATGATGCTCTTCGAATATGATTCTCCCAACCATGTTTTTTCTTTGCGTGCACCTAATAAAGATTCCAACATCCAATTATATTTGAATTATTTTATTTAAAATTAAATAAAGGTCTAAATATATCTCCATATAGTTGTTCATTTGGTTATTTCTTTAAGATTGGTTTTAGAAGAAACACAAAGATTTGTCAGTGCTTTTTTTCTGTATTTTTGTGAATTTCTGCCTGGGAACTTACGAGGGCGGTAAATCTGGGAAAAATTTTCTTTACTTTTCAACATAATCTTCTTGCACGCAAAGAAAAAACATTGTTGCAATATGATCACTGCTATTTTATTCTGCTTGCTGCAATCGGGTATGGTTGTCACAACCAAGTTATTGGGTTTATAACTATCAACATAATCGCTACCATTATTATTTAGTAAATATTTTACTATTTTATGATTGTCACCTTCTATCATTATATCATGATTGGCTGTAGCCATACTGTGGTAACAAAAATTCTGACTATGAAATAAATATGATAATTATGCAACGATAAAATGTTGACAACAATCAATAAATAATTATATATCAAATAAAACATGACTTTAACATTTACAGTCATAATATTGTCTTGTTTTCATAATAACCAAAATTCAGTTCAGTCAGTTTGTTTTTACTACAAAATGTCTTAAAAAAACAATCATAAATTGTTTACTAAACTGTATAAATATTAAATGGATAGATACATAAATACATTTCACATGTCATTAAAACATTTCATCAATTGACCCATTAAGAAGATTTGTTTAAAGAGGTTTTTCGAAAATTCCTTATAAATATAATTTTATTTACACTAATCAATTCATTGCCTTTCTTTGAAAGAAAAATTCATAGATTCTGAAGAAAATACTTAGATTCTAAGGACTTTATCTAGTAGAAATATTATTAGATTCTAAAGAAAAATTTCTAAAAACTTTCTAAAAAATCTTAAAAATATCTAAGATTTTTTTATTAAAAATGTCATTAGAATTAAAAAAAAAAGTTTTAAGTGTTTTTCTTAAAAAAAGTCCACAGAATCTAAGTTTTTTTTGAAAGATAAGTTCTTAGAATCTATGGTTTTTCCCTAACAATTTTTCTTCAAAAAATCCTTATTATCAATTTTTTTTTAGAAAAAACATGTCCAAAGGAAATATTCTTAAATTTAAAGAGTTTTTTCATAGTTTCTAGGAACTTTTCCATTAAGAAATTTTCTTAGATTATGGATCATATAATAATAATCCATGAATCATAATATAGTTATGAGGGACCATAATATGATAATATTTTGAGCATAATATGATTTCGTGCGATAATATTATGATAAATTCAATATAACATGTTTATTTAGGAACATAATATGGTAATTTTTGAATCATAATAAAACTGTAGGGACCATATTATGGTAAAAATATGGTTATTTTATTATCATAATATGATAACCATATTATAGTATGACTATGATTGGCACAACCATAAACCCAAAAATATATGATGCTCTTCGAATATGATTGCCCCAACCATGTTTTTCTTTGCGTGTGGTAATAGAAAATAATCCGAGGGAGCTAAATCTGGCAATTTGAACTTTAATTCATTGATTATGGCCATTTTTTTTTTCAGATCATTTATTTTTGATGGCTTATTTTTTGACCGCTCTCGATTCAAATCAATATTATTTTAGTTTTTTTTTGCAAGTGCTTAAAACGTAATTTTTCATATTTTTTATTAACTTTAATTTATTGATTTTGGCCAAATTTTTTCAAATCATTTTTGACCAATTTTTTCCAGATCATTTATTTTTGATGACACAAAAATGTTGCCAAAAAATTTTTTTTCTATACCACTGCCGCCACGTCAGGTCGGTTAATTTTTCATTATTCAATATTATTTTAGTTTTAAAAGCCATTGTTTATATATTTGTATTATCTGTTTTTAAAAATTGATAAATTAAAAGAATACTGAATTTAAACAAATTATTTTTAAATATTAAAAAAAAGAAAAATGTAAAAACCAGAAAAAAATTACAAAATATTGGATTCGATTTAGAAGCAAAATGAATGGATTTATTGATTTTAGTTAAAAATTGCTTCCAAAGTATCTGTAAAAAATACCAAGGGATACCTTCAAAGCGATGAAAGAAATGATTTTTTAAAGTTGTTAAGAATGACTTCTAAAAAAGCAGAAAAAAAAATACTAACAAATACTTTGGAAGAAATTAAAGAAGTGAATTGTAAATCATGACTTCTTATTTGTTTTGCTAGATTGTTTTTAGAGAGGCTTGGCATAATAAAATCTGAAAAAAAAGAAAATAATTCACCTGCTAAGCACTAATCAATAGACACTAATTTTCAATAGTGTCTATACAATCTCCACCAAATTTCAAATCATTTATATCTACAATGAATTTAATGGCAACAATCGAAACTCTTAAATTTAATTTTAAAAATTATCCATACACCTCTAACGTAAACATATTCATTGGACTAGTCTACATTTGCACTGAAATCATTTCCACATTGTTTTGAGTCTGAAAAATTTAGAGCTAAAAAAAAAATACAAAATGTTTGTGTTTTTGAATTTATACTTTTTATTTACCAAACCCCACATGGCTCTCCTGGAGTTTTTCGTATGTGTTGTGTACTCATATGGTATTCAATATAGCCTGGTTAGACCATTTAAATAACACCCCTCCTCGCGGAAGTAAACAAAAACAACAACTACAGGCAGTGTGGGTCGTTTTAATGTTGGTTTTTATATTTATTTTTTTTAGATACCAAAAAAAAAAATAACATAATCTCACATAAAGTATTGGCTGGCTATTAAAAAACAACATGCTCAGTAGGGTGACCTGAAATATGAAAATCTTACTTAATATTATTCAAATGATGTGTATTATATCGAAGATTATGGGAGAAATAAAAAAAATATTTTAAGGTACTTATAATTTGCTACCCGCGTCGTTTATTTTTTTTTTTTATTTTTGAAAACATTTTTGAACAAGATAGCCCTCAAAGGATTGGTAATGCTGAGCAAATTATGGGAAAAATATTATTAAAATTTCAATAAAGTACTTTGAGTCCACAACAGAATCAATTACGGGTATTGTATCGTTGTATTTGTTGTATCGTCAATTACTTTACAATAGTGTAAAATTGTTGTTGGTAATTTACACTTAAAAATCGGATACAACTTTACAATTTCATTTGCTGTGTTTGTTAAGTGTTGTATTGTGTATCGTAACATATCAGTCTCAAGTGAATGCCAGTTTGTAATAAAAAGAACAAAAAAAAAAAAAAAATAAAATTCATTTGTTGATAAAAAATATAAAAATTAGAAAATGGCAAATAATACAAATACATTGGTAAGTTCATTTCTTTAAAAATATACGTTTATATATATATCTCATATGTATTTTATCTTTTTAGTCTCAACCAAAACACATTCGCCTAAACCCAACAAGAAAGTGGTCAGTGGTAGAAGAAAAGTCTTTAATTGACTTTTTAATGGAAAATCGGGAATTCGAGGTATGTATTAGTGCCTGTTTGTGTCAATGAATATGTATTCTAATATTGAGTTTTATTTCAGAAGCCAACAGCTCAAAGCTATTACAAGCGCTTCTGTAGTAAAAAAATGTTCCAAATGATTGGACGCAGAAATATGCGAGTTAGCTACAACAAAGCTAAAGCATAGGAGAGGTCAACAGGAGCCGGCAGTATGGATGGCGGAACTGTTAAAAGTAGTTTTTTTTACATATATACTAGTAGTTTTATCATTCAATAAACTTTTTTTTTCGTTTTAAGTACTTTATTAAAAATGTGCAACTACTTCGATGAGCTTGACGATTTGTTTGGAAGCCGAATTATAGAGTGCGCTATAATTGAAGACAGCTTGGAATCTGGAAGCGATGTTATGTTTTTCACATAAAGCAATTATTATTTTGTCTTTTTCACTTTCATCTTTATTGTTAGTTTTATTTTAATTTGTTTCTTCTTGTTTCTGTAAATTTATAAATATTTTTATTCTTCTTCTTTACTATTTAACGTTTTACAAAATGAAAATACAACTGACTGTTCACAACAAAGTATTTGTATATTATATTTCAATACAACATACAAAATACAATACCAGCTGTGAATTGCCCAAATGAAAGTGTTTTAGGTTTATTTTTTTTTTTTAGAAATATTCTCAATGTGTCAAATACCAATAATGTCTCATAAAAATAATTTAAGTAAAAAAATTCAAGTTTCAATTAAAATTTTTAAAAAATATTAAAAAATTCACTTACAATATTTTTTCGTTAGAAATAATCTAAAATACAAATTTAATTAATCGAAAATACAATGAAAAAGAGGACAACTGATATTTCATTATATTTAACCCATTTTGTTTTTTATTTTTAATCATTGTTTAATAATCGACAAAAGTAGTAAAAGCAATCGAAAGTCGCTTTAAATAACCATCAATTTTTGACTGACAAAATGTAGAAAAAACGATTTTTGTGGTTTGTTTTTCAAATTGAATTTTTTTATTTGAATGTAATTTTACAAAACATAACACATACAGATGTATATATTTTTATTTTCTATGAATTTCAATTGATTCTTCATTTAAAAACATACTCTACGTATTACTTTTTAAATAAACTACAGTCGGTAACGGAAAATATATTGTGTGTATATGTTGCTTGATGAACCATGGAAATTTTCAAATATTGTACATACACATCATATGAGTACTAAATCCTGAAAAAATTAGAATATTTTCGAAATACGGGACATCGTAATGCTCAACCAACCAACCTACAACACCGAACAAACAGTGGAGGCAGTGGCAGCAATTAAATTGTAAAGAATCAATATTTATTGTTTTCTTCATGTTAAATCGCTCGTTAAGATGTCATATGTTTACTCACTACATGATGATGGTACATTGCATAAATGCACGAGTATACAGTGGGAGTAATAAGAATATATAAGAATTTGGTATTATTACAAGAATAAATCCACCCAATGCTACAACATGCATGCAGGAGACTATAGAAAAAAGTGGGCATTAAATTTTAATAATTCAGTATCGATAAGAGATGTATTCAAATATTCAAATATGTGCCTTTTTGGGGTTTTGAATGCGCTAAATGTACATCTTATACCTTTTTGTTTTTTTCTTGTAATTTTGTATAAACTGAATTTTTGAAATATTTCCCAACTCATGTTTTAAATTTTTCTTTATTATACACATAAGGGCTGCAATGCAAAAAAATTTTGTAATTTTGTCTAAAGGTATACATTTGTGAATGTACAAATTTAACGTATTTAGGCTTTATTAAAAATGTGGTGCATAATCGTACAATAACTGATTGTTTATTATTATAAAAATTATTATAAATATTATAAAATTTTATTATAAAAAACAATTTTCCCTGAAGAAGTCAACCAATGTGGTGACGAAATATTGGGATAAATATATATATATATAATTAATTTTTTATAAATAAAAGATCTTTAGCTCACTAAAAAAATATTATATCATTAAATTTTTCTACACATTTAAATGATTTTTTAGTGATTCATAAATTTATTAAATGATTCACTCTTTATGCCAGCAATTTTAAACAATGCTTAGATACATACCGTGTAGACTAACAAAAATCAATAGATATCTAAGCACCGGTAGGTTTCTATTGCTTAAAATTACGGGAATTATTCGTAGAATAATATTGTTTTTACAGATTTAATGAATTAAAATAATTTATGATTAAATAAAAACAAAAAATTTAAACATAATGAAAAAGTAATAGTGGAAAAATATTATTTTAAAGACACTTTAATACTACACGCTTAATATATTTTCCATTATCGACTAAAGTTTACTTAAAAAGTAAATGGAGAATCAATTGAAAAACATAAAAATATTTTTTTTTAACTTTTTGAATCAGTAATTAAAAAACAAACGAAAATACGGACTTTCCGTAGATATTTTGATATTTTGAGCTAAATGTAGAATTTTTTGTTCTATATTTCTAAAAATAGAAATTTAAATAATTCCTTTTTGTTTTTTTTATCAAATAGTTTGTTTAAATACAATATTATTTCAATAAAAATTAAAAATTTTTTACTTATACTTACATACAAACATAGAAAATAAAAGTATGAACTTATGTGCGTTTTATGTTGTGTAATTAAAAACATATAAAAAACACTTTCAAATTTGAAAAAAAATTACAAAAATCGTTTTTTCCAAGGTTTTGTTAGTAACAAATATTTAAAACGACTTTCGATAGTTCTTACTACTTTTGTCGATCAAAAAACAATGATTGAAACAAAATTAGCAAAATTAGCAAAGGATTTTTTACTTTTGGACACCTACGTGGGCAAAAAAAATATATATCATGAAAAATAATTAGTCTTCCTTTTGAGTGTATATTCAATTAATTTAATATGTATTTTAGATTGGTTTTACCTAAATGAAATTGTGAGTGTTTGATAATAGACTTTGAATAGTCGAATAAAATATAAAAAAAATTAAATAAGTACAAACATTAAATTCGAATTTTGTAATTTTTTCATACCCTCCACAGTATTTTCGTTACAGATAAATTATAAAATTAAAATCGATAAAACACTGTGGAGGTGAACAAATTTTTTGGTGAAAAATGATCTTGAATGTGAAAGTAATTTTTGTGGTAAGGAATTTTGTTGAAGGGGAAAAAAGGTTTTGTGGTGAACAAATCATTAAGGTGAAAAGCCATATTTATGGTTAATATAAAGTATTATTCACCTCTAGGCGCCTGGTGAATAAATATGACAAAATATTATAGTCACTGGATGCTCGGGAGGATAACAAATAAATTGGGTAAAACGAGCAACGCCGTTCGTGACCGCCATTTCCACACACAGACAGATGGACATGGCTAGGATCATGGATATACAGCTTAGTCCAAATACAGATTTGATAGATTTTTTATTTTCGAAATATTGACTACCAGTCAGTATGTATCACACCTCCACGGAGTAAAATGAGTCGCTTTATGCATGACCAACGTTGGGAAATATTGCAAACTAATTTTCAAAGTGAGTGTTGTGTCGGCTAAACTGTGCGTTTGTTGAAATGATTTTTACTTATGCTGTACTTCAAAGTTCAATTCTAGAATTTTTTTTTAACAAAGTTTTCATTGTAGGCTTATACCATTATCCTGGAGACACAAAGAGAATCATATTTTTAGATGTAATATATAATGAAAAAAAAAATTGTTCTTAACGCAATAATAGCCTGCATGCAGAGAAAAATGGTTGGTGCAATCATATTCAAAGAGCATCATATACTTTTGGAATTATGATTACGCCAACCGTAGTCGTTCTCTGATATAGTTATCATATTATGATAAAAAATAACCATACTTTTACCATAATATGCTCCCTACAGTTATATTATGATTCGAAACTCTGTAAAGGTTCATTAAATTTAAGATTTTTTCTTTAAGAAATGTGTCTTCTAAAGAAAAAATTTGATATTAAGAACTTTTTTACGAAAACTTCTTTGATTATATGGACTTTTTTTTGAAAGAAAAATACCTTAAAAAATTTTTTAAATTCTAAAGGCTTTTTTTTTCAATAAAAATCAGAGATTCTGTGGTCTTCTTTTAATAGGAAAATTATTGGATTCTATAGACATTTTTTTGATTTTTGTTAGATAGTCCTCAGAGTCTAAGAATATTTCTTTAAGAAAAATCCTTAGAATCTTACAATATTTCTACTAGAAAAACTTCTTAAAATCTAACGACCGTATTTATAACTAAAACATAGTCGCAGACAACGATCTGCTTACTAGCATACCGATTAGGCTAAGTAGAGAGTTGTCATAGAATTTATTATTAATAATATTATTTCTGTCAATTCATGGTTTTTAAATCAACTCTGAGAATTGTGATGCCATCCTGTTTTTTTAGTATTGCCAACCTTTTAACTGAAATGTCACCATCTGATAAATATCGTATGTTGAAATATTCATTTAAGTTTTTCCCCCAATCTGTAATATAGACAGACAAGAAAAAAATTGGTAAAAGATCTGATCAAGAGTTTTCATAGTTTTTAAACAAAAACCCATTTTTTTGCACACAACATTTTTTTTTATATATTTTTCACATTTCTTTATACAAAATCACTTTGACAACAAAACAGTTGTTTTAAACATTTGATAAGTGTTTGGAAATAAATAAATAATACACATGTTAAGTCCATGCTAATTTTTGTTTATAAATATATCTGTAAATATTTTTCATGATGAAAAGTCCTTAGAATCTAAGTATTTTTAAGAGTATGTGAATTTTCATCTAACCAACAGTTTGCAAAATGTGAGAACTTTACAAAACAACTCTTGGGTTCGGCAGACTTTTTATATAAAAAATTATTTTATTTATATTCTGAGTACTTTTTCCACAAGAAAGTCGTTATTTTAAAATAAATGAAGTATTAAACATATTTTTTTTGAACATTTATTATTGTTTTTATTGAAAAGAATTAAAATATATAAAATCTTTTTATAGAATCTTTTTGACAATGAGATTTTTCGACTATGAATTGATTAGTGTAAATAATAATTTTATATCTTTAAGGGATTTTCGGAAATAAAACCCCCAGGTGAAAATTGTCAAATATTATCATTTTGACATGGGTAAGTTTTTTTTTTTATGAAAACAGTATTATGACTGTAAATGTCAAAGTCATGTTTAATTTGATTTATAACTTTCATTGATGCTGCCAGCATTTTATAGTTCCAAAATTATCATATTTTTTTTATAGTCAGAATTTTTGTTATCACAATATTGTTACAGCCAATCATGTTACCAAATAGAAAGTGGCAATCATGAATTAATAAAATATTTACTATAATAATGATGGCATTAATTTAGTACACTTAACAATATTCTCTGGTTACCTTATGCATATATTATGTACTGTATTTATGTAAAATTTGTTTATCTTTTGTGTTACATATGTTTACTTTATGTCCAAGGATATCATTACATTTCAATAGTGTTTAGTTGTATGTAGTTGTACAAGCATGTTCTACATATGGAATCACATATGTTTACTATGTATCATTAAAATCGTTCTGTTTGTAAAAAACAACAACAATTTTATGTATAAAAAGAAATCCATGTCTATGTTTAACATTTAATGGTACTTTGGAATTATCATAAATTACTACAGGAGTTAAAGGTCATTATAGAAAAGAAATAACGTTTAGAGTTTTTACGAGTGTGTGTGTGTGTGTGAGTGTAATTTTGTATGTTATTGTTTTTGCTGTTTTTCAAATAGTCATTTATTACGAATTTAATGATGTGCAAATTAATTGCGTCAATTCGAAATAATTATACAACACTAATGACAAATTTAATTGATTTCATTGATATCATTTACAATTTGTTTTATTTTGATTTTTTTCTATATGTACATATGATGTGACAATAATATTGGGTGTATAACTTCTTAAAAATGCGGAATTTCTTTTTTCAAATTTTGGCCGTTTATAGTGAAACATTGGAATATAAATATATTCAAAGTATATATAGCCATCGTTAGCTATATCCTTTTGCCATCTTTCTGGAAATAAAAGGATGACGCGCCAAAAGAACTGTTCATTTTTTGAGGCCGAGAACGAATTAAGTTAATTTCTTACACCCTGTTCTGAAGTGAAGTGTATTCCTGTAGTGACATGGGGAAAGTTGTTGACTATAAGGTGGGTGAGGCAAAACTTCCCAAGCACTTTTTTCTAAATAGTTTTTAACCGGTCTTGCAAAATTTGGCCGAGTGTAGTCATAATGGAATATTACGGCTTCATGTCTGGTCGCATATATAGGGCGTTTTTCGGCCAATGCTCGCTTCAAATAAATCAATGCTGTTCGATTGTGGTCCCCTCTGATTTTAGCAGTTCATAATAATAATCCCACCAAATACAGATAATTACCTTGGCGTCCTACGCATCGGGTTATTGTAAACGCCAGTAATGATTGTATGCAAAAATAACATATTTGTATGGTGTTCAAGAAACATTTCGGACATGAAAAATCGTCTTTCAACGTCTCTCAGCTTCAACTTAGGAATAAAATTGGGTACCACATGTTTGCTGCTTGCAAACGTTTTGAAATTGCTGCTTCAGTGACTTCTAATGATTTTGCAAGTTCTTCTTGAATTTGAAAACTATATTCTTCGAGTAATATTCACAATGCAGCATCTTCTAACTTTTTTTGGCTAACTTGGGCGGTCGTCTTTGCTTTCCGTGTCAAAGTCAGCACTTCTAAACCTCATCTCTGGCACAGTTTGTTAATTTATTTCCAAACACTTAATATAAAATAGACAATCATCAACAAGCAATGACTAAAGGGGAGAAAGGAGAGCGTGGATATCGATAAGGTTGGGTAGCGTCAACCGAAAATACTAAGTTTTCTATCTTGATGGCTCTGTGGAATTTCTCAATTTTTATTCTCTATAATTTACTAATAAAAATTTCTTTACAATAAAATAATTTATGAAAAGAATATAATTTTATGGTCTAAAATCCTACGAATACTATTCATTTATCGATGGAACATATTCAGAACAAGCTTCAGTGAGCAATCGACGTGCTTCAGAAGAACTTTGTTTTAAATTGAAGAAGTAAAGCCAAACTTCCTGCGAATATTGCCACAAAATTCGTCATTTTGGAACAAAAAAAAAAAAAACTTTGTTTACACTATTTTGTTCAATAATTAAGTAAGAATAAATGTTAGATGTGTATCCTCCAAAATGTCATAAAAGTTATTAAAGATACAAACCACCCAGAAAAATTTAGTAACCAGTTAGTTTTGCCTTGCCTATAACTAGTAATGTTAACCTTACCATGGACTAGTTATTCTATTCCCTAATCGTATGCTTGGAGGCAACTAGATACCTCCAACGGCATCCTTTTGTTAAGATAATGACCTTATCAGACAAACTTCAACCAGTTACTGCTTGTTCTAAAACTCAAAAAAAGTCTGTAATGACAACTGAAAAATTTTGCTGTTATTTGGGGAATTTTGCTAATTTGAGCCCAGCGGTATTTTTTTGCTTATTTTAGCAACATATAGTACAATATAATTAGTAGACGCTACTAAATTTTAGTAAACTTTTTGTAAGGTTAAATTTAAAGTCGGTTTGCTAAAATCAGCAAAAAAAAAATTACTAAATATTATTAATATTAGTACGATGAAATTAGTATAAAAATTTTTAAGCGCTAATAAATTTTAGTAAATTGCTGTAAACTGCAATTTTAAATAGATTTGCTAAAATCAGCAACAAATTTTGCTAAATATTCTTGGAAATAAAAGATTCTAAAGATTGGTAAAATTTTGGACAAAGCTTATTAAAATGAATTTTTGATAAATATTAGTGAACTGAACTCAATGAATTGTAAAATATAGCAAAATTTTAATTTATAAAAAACAAATTATTAAAATGCACAAATTAAGTCAATTATTTTTAGATACTAGTGTACACTCACCAAAAAAAGTCTGTAATGGCAACTAAAAATTTTGCTGTTATTACGGGAAATTCTGCTAATTTGAGCCCAGCGGTATTTTTTGCTAATCTTAGCAACACATGTCTGCTGACGTGTAGTACAATGAAATTAGTAGAAAAATTAGTAGCCGCTACTAAATTTTAGTAGACTTTTTGTAAAGTGGAGTTTAAAATCTGTTTGCTAAAATCAGCAAAAAAATTACTAAATATTATTAATGTTAGTAAAATACTTTGAATTTATTTTTCTTATCGAGCATCAAAAAATTTGATTATATTTTTCAAAAAACGAATTAATCATTTTGTTTTAATTTGGTAATTTCTGTTTTAGAAAAATATTTTGGTCAATTTTTTTTTACTATTAAGATTAAATTTTAATTGTTTTTAGGGCGGATTTTTAGAACTAAAAAACCTTTTTAGTGCTATTTTAAGTGGATGTCCTCTTTTTAGACAAGAGTCGGTATCTTCACTTCCGATCCCTTTTTAAATATATGTAACATTTTAAGGAAATTTAAGTTTGTAGGTGTAAGTTTTAATTAGAAATAACATTTCCTTCAATATCCACTTTTTTAAAATTAGTAAAATTTTTTGCTAATTTTAGAAAATCGGTTTTCAAAAATGTGTAAAATGATTTCTGAAATTAGCAACAAAAATTTGTAAATATTCTATAAAAATTCTGTAATTTGTAAAATGTAAATAGCAAAAAGATTTGCTAAATAATATTTTTTTTACTAAAAATCAGTACAAAAATAGTAAAGTGGGATTGAAAACCGTTTACAAATTTTTCTACTAATATTTTTTTCTGAGTGTATCTACACTTTAAAGCAGCTAATTTCTTTTAAAATTGTCTTACGAATTCGAGTATACAAATTTATGTTTTTTTTTTCGAGCAACATTTTTTTATTATATTTATTTTTTTCAAAAAATATTTAAGACAAAATTAAAAAAAAAATTCAAAGACTTAAAAAACAGTTAAAACAAATGAATTAATCATTTTGTTTTTATTTGCTAATTTTTGTATATTTAGTTTTAATTGAGCTTAAGAATTTTCAAGAATCTGAGATATTACATCAGACCAACAAAAAATTAACTATAAAACAAACCCAGAAGTAAGAAAGTGAATCAATATTTATAAAAGTATGAGGGACAAAATAGTGAAACTAAAGGCAACTTTAACATTTTTAATCCGTTGCCGTAAATCAGATATAATTCCAAAATTTATTAGGAATTCAACTGAAAATATTTTTAATCTGAGATCTTAAGCTCAATAAAAATAAATATACAAATCAACAAGATGGAAGAAAACTAAAAAAATTTTTGCTAATTTTTGTTTTGAAAAATATTTTTAGTAATTTTTTTTTTTGATTTTAAGGTCAAATTTTAATTGCTTTAAGGGCTGATTTTTAGAACTAAAAAAATTTATAGTGCTATTTTATTTTTGGACATGAGTCGGTTGTGAAAAGTATCTTGACTCCCTATCGCTTTTTTCAACCTTTGTAACATTTTAATGTAATTTATGTTTCTATGTATAAGCTTAAATTATTAGAAATAACATTTCTTTTTTTTAATTTGTAAATTTTTTTTTCCAAATTTAAGCAAATCGGTTTTTAAAAATTTGTAAAATGATTTATGAGTTTAGGAACAAAAATTTGTAAATATTCTGTAAAAATTCTGTAGTTTGTAAAATGCAAATGGCAAAAAATTTACTAAATAATAATTTTTTTTTATTAAAATTCAGTACAAATACAGTTAAGTTGGCTTGAAAACTGTTTACAAATCTGTCTACTAACTTTTTTTCTGAGTTTGTTGTGAATCCCGAATTTTTAAGTTATGCACCCAATGATTCTTTGGAAAATATTATGATGAATTTGGATGTATTATGAGTTTTATTCTTAACAAAATTTGTCTACGTACTGCTAATTATTTAATACTAAAATGAGTTTTTTTTAAATATGTAAATTCGTCAATGATTCCAATTAGTCATAAAATCTAGGTAATGCTAGAAGTTATGCTATGTAGGATTATAATAACATATGAATCATCTTGGAATCATAATGTGATAATTTAAGTATCATATTATGATAGCAAATTGTAACAGCATGATTTTACAACTTATTATTTAATAATATGATTGCCACAATCATATACCTAAAAAATATATGATACTCTTTGAATATAATCATATCATATTTTTCTTTGCTCGTAAGTAATAATTGATAAATTAATTAAAAACATTAGCAATGTTAAAAGATTCTAAGAAATTGTATAAAACAAATAATTAATATGTATATGTAATATGTTTTGAGGACTAATTTTTTGATAAAATCCTTTTTTGTTTAAACTTTAATACCAATACCAAAAGTTTAATTTTCTATCCCTGACTTAAATATATATTTTTCAATATAGAACTTTATGACCCTAACATAATTTCAGTATTCATTTCATTTGAGTAAAATACTATATTATTTTTGTACTACTTGTTATGTATACAATTTATATTTCTGTGTGTGTATGTATGTATGTATCAGCATCTGTATTAAATTTATAGCATTCAACAAATATATAACAGAATAGATGGATTAATGGCTGAATCGATGAATATAGCGTGTTGTATTCATCTCACTAACAATAGAAGAGGAAACAATATTCATAAATACAAATTCACACGCACATAAGCAGACTTGTGTGTACGCACGGTTACACATTTAAATCGATCGATTGCCATCATGTGCTATAAGTGCGCGCTGTTTTCGATTCGGTCTGGGTGTATGGATGCTGGCTGGTGCTGTGTTGTATTGTTAAGGTGACAAATACCAACGCATCGATATTGTCGTAATGTTGTATTACTGCGAGTTTTTTACTTAATGACTTTCTGACATTATGATGTCTACTTTAGGTCGTCATATTCGAACACTTCCCAAGAGGCCACTTGTTTTTTCTAATATTGAATATTTTTTTTGTATTTTATGATTGTCTTTTAGCAGGAGCACATCATGCTTTTAGTCAAGTGTACTACTATGTGTGTGAGCAAAAATTAATTTTGTTTGGAATTTGTATTTCAATATATTTTATTTATTGTTTTTAATATGATTTTTATGTTTAAAATTGTTCTCTTTTTGGGAATTTAAATAAAGATTTTAAGTAAAGAATTTAAATAAAGTATGTAAAAAGTTATAGGTTTTTGGTCAAACATTTGAAATTATCAGACTCAGTCAGCAAAAGCTAGATAAAAAGTTGGACTTGTTTTAGGCTTTGCGCATTAATAGTACTTTCTGCATTATTTTGAAACATAAAATAATACATTAGGGATATTGTTGAATTAATAAGATTTGACAAAATTAGTTGCTAATATTGCATTATAAAAAATATTATTAGTTTGCTTTACAGTAGTAGTTAGTTGTGTCGAAGTGTCATTGTTTGACATTTGAACAATTGTTATTGTTTGCTAGTAGAAGGTACGAGGTTAGTAAAAATGGAGCGCTACACGAATGAACAACGCATTCTCATTGTGAAATTGTTTTACCAAAATGGTGAAAGTTTTGCGGTTACAGTTCGCAAATTACGATCAATTTGGGGTCACAATAATGTTCCAAAATAGTCAACTGTAAAGAGATTAATGGATAAATTTGCCGAAACTGGGAAAATGTCGCAGCTGTACGTGATGATGTCGCTCAAACTCCATCCACCTCAATTCGACACCGAACTCAGCAAATTGGTGTCTCCAAATCCACTTTGCAGCGAATTTTGACGAAAGATTTGCATCTTCATGCATACAAAGTTCAATTGACTCAGGAACTGCAGCCAGCTGACCATGGACAGCGAAGGGAGTTCGTTAATTGGGTATTGGAGAGACAACATGAAAATGCTGATTTTGCCGATAAAATCATCTTCAGTGACGAGGCCCATTTTCATCTTGATGGCTTCGTCAATAGGCAGAATTGTCGCATTTGGGGTGAGGAAAATCCTCGAGTGATTCACGAGAAGCAAATGCATCCTCAACGTGTCACTGTGTGGTGTGGTTTTTGGGCTGGAGGAATCATTGGACCTTTTTTTTATGAAAATGAGGCAGGTCAAGCGCAAACAGTCAATGGTGTTCGGTATCGTGAAATGATAACCAGTTTTTTCTTACCTAGAATTGAAGAAATGAATGTGTAGGGCATGTGGTTCTTTGGGGTTTTTTGAAGTCGATGGTTTACGCGAATAAGCCGACGACGACTCAAGCCTTAAAAGAGGAAATTGGACGCTGCATTAATGAAATACCGCAGCATTCATGCAAAACGGTCATTGAAAATTTCATTAGAAGATCGCGTGCATGCCAGCAAAGCCGCGGCGGCCATCTGCACGATATATTGTTCCATACATAACCTCATTCTGTCTACTTTACGATATAATAAAGTTTCACGATTTTTTTTTAAATATCTGTGTTTTATTTAAAATTTAAAAATTCCGTTCTTCTTGGGAATAAACAATGAACTGGAGATAATGTTATAACCCTGTAGGAAGCCTAGGGTCTTGTGTCTCCAAATTACCACTTTGTCGACTATTTTGGGTGACTTTTTGGTGACATAGTCAACAAAGCGTCTACACTTTTTACATTCCTTTCTTTGGTGACATTGTCTTTGCAGCTACAAAGCTGTGCTTCTTCTTGATTTTTTTGTTTCATTTTGTTAAAAATACATGTCCATAGAGCTTGCAAAATTAATGTTTTTAATAAAAATATAAAGAAAAGTGAATTTCAAAGGTAAATATGCATATAATTTGAACAAAATATATAATGAACAAAAGCAATTATAAAAAACTTGTGAAAAAACAATAAATTTTGTACAAAAATAACGAGAATTTTTAGTGCAAGTTGTAACTCTAGACATTTTATTGAACGTGATGAAAATTTTACGGAGCTCTGATTCACAATGACAAGTACACTCAGAAAAAAAAGTTAGTAGAAAAATTTGTAAACGGTTTTCAATCGCACTCTACTATTTTTGTACTGATCTTTAGTAAAAAATTATTATTTAGCAAATCTTTTTGCTATTTACATTTTACAAATTACAGAATTTTTTCAGAATATTTACAATTTTTTGTTGCTATTTTCAGAAATAATTTTACAAATTTTTGAAAACCGATTTGCTAAAATTAGCAAAAAATATTACTAATTTTAAAAAAGTGGATATTGAAGGAAATGTTATTTCCAATTAAAACTTACACCTACAAACTTAAATTTCCTTAAAATGTTACATATATTAAAAAAGAGGACATCCACTTAAAATAGCACTAAAAAGGTTTTTAAGTTCTAAAAATCCGCCCTTATAACAATTAAAATTTAACCTTTAAAGTAAAAAAAAATTGAACAAAATATATTTCAAAACAGAAATGATCAAATTAAATCAAAATGATTAATTCGTTTTTTAAAAAATATAATCAAAATTTTTGATGCTTGATAAGAAAAATAAATTTAAAGCTTTTTACTAATATTAATAATATTTAGTAATTTTTTTTGCTGATTTTAGCAAAATTACACTTTACAAAAAGTCTACTAAAATTTAGTAGGGGCTACTAATTTCATTGTACTACACGTCAGCAGACATGTGTTGCCAAGATAATCAAAAAATACCGCTGGGCTCAAATTAGCAGAATTTCCCGCAATAACAGCAAAATTTTCAGTTGCCATTACAGACTTTTTTTGGTGAGTGTACATGTTAAATGCCCTAAAACCGTTGTCTGGGGCATAATTAGTCAGTAGTACTGGGGACAAAGTCAATAGTGAATCAGTACAGATTCACTATCGACGTTTCCTTCAGGGAAGAAACTACTTATTTAAAGGTTCCACCCTTCCAGGTTCAACCAGGTCTGCATATAAACGTCTGTATAAATTTTTGGTTTTGCGTGTTAGAGACGATTTCGTCCATGACTTCCTAGAAGCAGCTACGGTGGATACGATGAGAATAAATTCAGACCGCTTATGTGTTTATATTCGGTTTATTCGTGTTTCCAAAGGAACAAACAGATCTGTGTATATTATGAATGGCGGGGAAGGTGATTGAAGCCGGTTTCGGCAGTTTTAACATGTTGTACGTGACGGGCTTGGTTGCATTTGTCATTTATAACAAATTTGTGCATGTCAGGAGGAACGACCAAAGACGAGTCTTCATTATGGATTTAGCAGAACAGCTGATGGTTAGAGAGCAACGAACCCCACAGCGTTATTCACTGTAGAGGTAAGCATTACATTTATTCATTCATTCAATTCAAATTCTAAATGATAGAACTATCGACTGGCAATCTGGAGTCCTAGGTTCGAATCCCGGCTCAAGCACATTTTATTGAAAAAATTTACCTATAAAAAACATTTTATTTTGTGAAACTCTACTTTAAGTCTCATTATATTTGTCATGTCAATACCGGTAAGTAACAGCGAATTTTTTGTAAGTCCCTTATTCACACAGCATAAGCCGCAATACTAACAGTTTAATCATATTGAATAAACTGCTTATCATATTTATGAAACTTTCATATTTATGAAACTTTCATATATCTAATAAAGTGTTTCATATGAATTTATGACAAACGTTTCACAAATCTTCATCATTTCATAAAGACGTTTCATACACACAGGGAAAATCATGGCTGGGGCAATCATCATATTTTTGGCATTATAATTGTTGTTTGGCATTATGATTATAGTCGTACTATAATATAGTTATCATATTATGATCATAAAATAACCCTAATTTTACCATAATATGGTTTCTGCAGTTATATTATGATTTGAAACCATAAAAAAGTTCTTTAAATTTAAGAATATTCCTTTAAAAAATGTTTTTCCTAAAGAAACAATTTATATTTAAAGCTTTTTAAGAAAGTTTCTTTGATTGCATGGAATTTGTAAAGAAAAATACTCAAAAAAAACTTTTTAATTTCTAAGGACATTTTTAAAGATCTTTATTAAATAATCCTTAGATTCTGAAAATTTTTCTTTTAGAAAAAGCCTTAGAAACTAAGAATATTTCTACTAGAACAAGTTCTTAAAATTTAATTATAGTTCATGATGAAAAGTTCTAAGAAAGTTAAAGAAAAATTCTTAGATTCGAAGGACATTTTAAAGATTTTTTTAAATAGTCCTTAAATTCTCAGAATTTTTCTTTTAGAAAAAGCCCTGAGAATCTAAGAATATTTCTACTAGAAAAAGTTCCTAAAATCGAATTATACTTCATGGTGAAAAGTCCTAAGAAAGTAGGGCCTTAGTATCTAATTTTTTTTTAAGAATATATGAAGTTTTATGGATGAGACAGGTTTTTAAGGAAGAATCCATAGGATCTAAAAATCTTTCTATCAGAAACATTTCTAAAAATCTAGTATTTTGTATGGAAACAACACATGGGTTCCACAGACTTTTTCTAATAAAAAATTATTTTGTTTATATTTTGAGTACTTTTTCCACCAAAAAGATGTGGTTTTGCAAGAAAATGAAGTAATAAACATTTTTTTTTAAATGTTTTATTGTTTTTTGTGAAAATAATAAAAATATAAAATTTTTATTAAAAATAGTTTTGACAAAGAATTTTTTCTACAACGAATTGATTAGTGTGAATTATAATGTTAAGCAATTTTCAAAAATAAAACTCCCCAGGTGAAAATGATCATTTTTACATACAATTTTTTTTATGAAGTAAAAACAGTATTATGAATGTAAATACCAACGTTATTATTTATTTGAATTATGATTATTCATTGATTGTTGTCAGCATTTTTTTTTTTAAGTTCCATAATTGTCATATTTTGATCGTTATTAGAATTTTTGTTATCTCAGTATGGTGGCAATCATGAAATAATAAAATATTTACTATAATTATGATGGTAGGGACCATATTGATGGTAAGAACCTATTTATAGACTAATAACATGTTTGTGACAACTATACCCGGACGCAGCAAGCATAATATAGTATCAGTGATCATGTTACAACCATGTTTTTCTCTGCGTGTAGTATCAGGATTTCGAGCTATTTTGCATAACTCGCTAAATAATTTGAAATACAAACTTCTTATTCGTAATTATAGCTTAAATGTATATCTGACTCGGTATACCGCGTTCTGTGGTATTAAAAATTATTTTATTAGAATATTTTAAAGCTTCAACTTTTTATGTTTGACTTTAAATAATAGCTTTCCGAATGAATTATTTTTATAAGGTTCTAATAAGCATTCACATCGAGAGGTTTTATTATGAAGACCCTTAGTGGCACCCTATTTAACATGTAATCCATTATCACGTGGGTACTACGGCAAGCCCGGGCATATCAACCCGAATAATGTAGCGGAGTAAGAAGACGTTTTATTTTATAAATATTTTTATTTTTTTATTTATTAATTCATAATTTAGTTAATTATAATAAGTGAATTAAACTTTCTTTTTTTTTGTTAATTTCCTGAACAGTTGTCTATTCGTAGATAGCCCTTTATGAGTATAAGCCCTCGACATACTCTCAAATAATGGAACTTCCAAATGATATATGTATTTGTATCTAAAAATTTTGGAATGTTTTTTTTAAAACAATATTGTATTGTGTTTTTTTTTAGAAAGGGATTTTCTTTTATTTAAAACGTTAAAATCATTATTATGTCTTAGTTGGTGTTTCAAGTGTTTTTCACTTTGTGTGTTTTTTCTTTTTTCATTTTTGTGTTTCATTTTAGTAAACCGAAAACAATCCGGGAGCTATTTTTTGCCACCAAAAATACATTTTATAGTCAACACAATAATGTACAAAAAATAAATACACATGCAGAGATACAGAGTGAACAAGAATTGAAAATTCAAAGAAACAACGCAGGCACAAATATGTTCATAAAATAAATAAAAAAAATAAAATAGAAATATACCAAAATATAAATTGCATTCGTGTGTTCATAGCACTTTTATTTCATTTCGTTGTTTTTTTTTTTTTGAAAAGCATCTGTGTGTAAATAAATTGAATTAAAAATCTGTGTAAAGTTCTTGTTCAATTCGTTTATTTTATTACATCTTTTTTTTCTATTTTTTAGCTCTATTTTTGGTTTAAGTTTTTTTTGCGGGATGTAGTCATATTCATATCAAAAACTCATCACATGCATTCTAATTCTCAAACTAAAAACAGAGTTAAGCCCAATTTATACTACAATCGAAAGCTACTACTAGATATAATATTAAAAAATTTAAGTTTGCCATAGAAAATTTGTTTGAATTTAACAAGAGAATACAAGTATTTTTAAAAATAACTAGTTTTTAGTTAAGTGTAAATGTGGTATTAAAAAAACTCACTGTAGGATTTAATGTAATTGACAATTTTTTGTTTTGAAAAATTATTGATTCGAATTATGTTTTAGTTGTAATCAAATCTGAGCTACAACAAATGTCCTTTGAGTAGTAAAAGTTTAAGCATAAAAAAAGTTATGTCCATAAATTTTTTTTCTAATGGTTTCATCGATGAATTTAACATTAGCGTGTCATAGGAAGGAAGTATTCAAATGTAGCTACTAGCATTACTTATATTTTACTCTAAGGAAGCAATGTTAATACAATGATTAGGTATTCTGATGCATGAGTGGAAAATGTTAATATACTTTGTAGTATTTAAGCTTTGATGAAAATTTAATTTATAAGAATGCAGAAAAATAAGTTTAAAGAAGCGAAATTTATGCATTGATATACAAATACTCTTTATTAAAACAAATAAATAATTCTTTAAAAAATTTTAATGAATTTTTAGGCAAATTTTATAATATTTTTGGATAAATAAAAACTGGTTGTACAATTTGGAAACATTTTGAGACAATTTGGAAATATTTTTGAACAATTTTAAATGATTTTTGCACAATTTTAAAACATTTTTGGGCAATTTGAAATAATTTTAAAATTTTTTTGATAAATTCTAAATTAAAACTGGAAATGGTGTAGTGTTAAATAATAAACATAATGCAAAAATGCACTGATTGTGTCCTCATAAATATTTAAGGCTGAAAAAATGCAAATGACAGGCCAGATAGTCTCAATTAAAGGTAAAAAAAAAATCTGTTTTTCTTGATTTTTCAAAACTTTTATAAAAATTGCAAAACTGCATAAATTCTAACCCTCATGAAATTTTAAACTAAAATATAAAAAATGATTAAATAAAAAAATTAAAAAAGTTCATTAGAACTATTTTCACAATTTGAATAAATGCTTAAGATTCAACAAAAATATACGATATACTATAACTTATGCTTTAGAAGTAATGAAGAGTGATATTTTAAGATATGCATCGGGTTTATATCCAGATCACTGCATTTGAAATATGAACATATGAATGCTTTTGGAAGTGCCTTAGAGTAACACCAAAAAATCATAAAAGAATGTCAACTGAAGTTTAGGAAGCAATGAAAGAAGTTATAGTCACAGAATGACTACCATTTTTATTGCTGGGGTGTTTAAATATGGCCCGATTTTTTTTCAAAAACATGGATACATGAATTATTGTCCCAAACAACAATCCAAAATTTTAAAGCAGATATCTACGGTCTTGTGTGTCAAAAAACCATTTAAGCTCAATTAAGATCGAACCCTCTAACGGGAGGTGGGTCTAAATATGCACTGATTCTAGCCAATTTTATTAGTTTATCCCTAGTATATTTCTTCCAAAGCAACCATGACTTAATTGAAATATAGATATTTAGGACAGGGACACTCATGTGCTTTGGGATTTTATTGGATTTTTTCGGAAATCGTTTTTTATCGTTTGATCAAAAATCTTTAATAAGTGGCAAATGAGTGTTCAATACATGGACAAAATGGGTAGCAAAACTTTCCTTTATGCGAGTACTTCTTAATCGTTGAGATTAAAAATTTAATTGTGTCTCATTCAAAAAACATTATTTCTGCTTGCTGCATTTGGGTATGGTTGTTACAATAAAGTTCTGGGTTTATAAATAGTGTCTACTCATTAATATGGTCGCTACCATCATTATTATAGTAAATATTTTATTATTTCATGAATGCCACTTTCTATATTTTAATATCATGGATGCAACCATACTGTGGCAACAAAAAATTTGACTATGAAAATAATATGATAATTGTGAAATTATAAAATGCTGACAACAATGAATAAATAGTTATAAATCAAATAAAACATAACTTTGTCATTTACAGCCATAATACTGTCTTGATTTCATAAAAAAAAATACTAGTTCACCCATGTAAAAATGATAATATATGATCATTTTCACCTGGGGGATATTATATTCGAAAATATCTTATACATATAACATTATAATTTATTCATTCTCAAAAAGATTCTGTTTAAAAATTTTTTATTTTATAATTATTTTTAAGCAAGTAATAATATTTTTCCTAAAAAATATATTTATAAATTTTTTATGGAAAAAGTTGGGTTCTACAACCCAAGCGTTGTTTTGTATGAAAATATTTCTTATACAAAATACTAGATTTTCAAAAATTTTTCTAATAGAAACATTTATAGATTCTATGGAATTTTCCTTAAAGTTCAATTCCTAGATTCTGCAAACAGTTTCTTAGATTACAATTCATATATTCTTAAAAAAACTTAGATTCTAAAAAATTCTTATATTCTGAGTACTCTTCATCATGAAAAAGATATCGATTCTGCGACTCTAAAGACTATTTAAAAAAAATCTTAATAATGCCCCAATAATCTAAGAATTTTTCTATTAAAAAAGTCATTAGAATTAAAATTTTTCCATAAAATCAAAGAAGTTTTCTTAATAAAGTTTTTATATTATTTTTTAGAAAAACATTTCTTAAAGAAATATTTTTAACTTTAAAGAACTTTTTTATAGTTTCGAATCATAATATGACTGTAGGCACCGTTTTATGACAAAATTATGGTTATTTTATTTTCTTAATATAATAACTATATTATAGTATGACTATGGTTGGCACAATTATAATATCCAAAAAATATATAATGCTCTTAGAATATGATTTCCTCAACCATGTTTATTCTCTGCGTGTACACTCAGAAAAAAAAGTTAGTAGAAAAATTTGTAAACTGTTTTCAATCCCACTTTATTATTTTTGTACTGATTTTTAGTAAAATCATTATTATTTAGTAAATCATTTTGCTATTTACATTTTACAAAATACAGAGTTTTTACAGAATATTTACAAATTTTTGTTGCTAATTTCAGAAATCATTTGACAAATTTTTGAAAACCGATTTGCTAAAATTGGCAAAAAAATTACTAATTTTAAAAAAGTGGATATTGAAGGAAATGTTATTTCTAATAAATAAAACTTATACATACAAACTTAAATTGCCCTAAAATGTTACATAGGTTTAAAAAAGGGATCGGAAGTGAAGATACCGACTCATGTCTAAAAAGAGGACATCCACTTAAAATAGCACTAAAAAGTTTTTTTAGTTCTAAAAATCAGCCCTAAAAACAATTAAAATTTAACCTTAAAAGTAAAAAAAAAACTGAATTAAATATTTTCAAAACAGAAACTACCAAATTAAAACAAAATAATAAATTCGTTATAAATTTAAAACTTTGTACTAATATTAATAATATTTAGTATTTTTTTTTGCTGATTTTAGCAAATAGATTTTAAATTCCACTTTACTAAAAGTCTACTAAAATTTAGTAGCGGCTTCTAATTTTTCTACTAATTTCATTGTAATACACGTCAGCAGACATGTGTTGAAGATTAGCAAAAAATACCGCTGGGCTCAAATTAGCAGAATTTCCCGTAATAACAGCAAAATTTTCAGTTGGCATTACAGACTTTTTTTGGTGAGTGTAATTATGAACATTAATAAATTTTTACACACAAAAAAATAAAATTCCTAATTCATAATTCTAAAGGTTCATATTTCATATGAAGTGTTCCTAACTTCCCAGTGCTTTTTATAAATTCGATCATAATTATTAAGAACTTTGTTCATAAAGAAAAAAATCACATCTAATATGTCTTAGTTTATAAATATTATGTTAATTTCATAACTTTAAAATGTTTCTGCGATTCCCTATATTATTTGGCATACATAATAGGAACATGTTCATCTGTTTAAAGAACGGGTTCAGAATTGAAAAATATAACGAAATACTTCTATTATATTTCATATTTTTATGTTTTCATATTTTGTTTAACCTAATTTACACAATGATTATATTTTTTGTTAACTTAAAATTCAAATTCTTTTAAAAATAATAATAAAACTGTTAAAAAACAATACACGAAGCATTTTTTTGTATGTAATGGAGAGTTTCCTAGCATATATGAAAAGGTACATAAAATTTATTTATAATATGAATTATTTCCCAGTATGTATTTTTGCACTCCTTTCTGAGTAATAATATACTGTACATTGTCAAATTTTTTAAGTACTTTTTCATAAATAATAAGTATTTCAACATATATTTTAAGAACTATTTCATAATAAATGAGTATACAAACTTAACAGTATTATTTAGAGAGCTGTTCATTAAAAAGTTCTTAAATTGGTACATTGGTAAATTTCCATAAAATATTCATAAATATTATGAATTTGTTTTACCTGTGTATTTATTTATATATGATAAACCTTTTGTATAGAGGTATAACTTCTCTAATGAACATTAGCAGGTTCTTGCATATAGTAAAATATATATAGTAAAAATATTCAATAACGGTCAGAAAAATTTAAAGATAATTTGTTGTACTATAAGAAAATGTCAACTATGTATTTGTTTTAACTTAAAAAAATAAAAAAATATTTAAAATTTAATTGTTTTTATACTGCCCTTATAGAGATGGTATTTTCTGTTAATAGATTGGTTGTTCTTAGGTAAAAGATGAATATAAAAAAAAATTGTTTTTATTTTATTCGAATTTGTTCGGATAAATATTTCTTAAAAAAAGAGATGTGAATTTTCACGGTATATACACAAATACATATGTAAAGGGTGTCCGCCGGGAAGGTATACTACTTTGTTTGTTTGTTTATAATTTTGGTTAAATGAAAGAGAATGGATCTTATATTGATAAATGTTTTATTTAATGTTGGCAATTATGTATGGAATACAATATCAGATAAATGTCCGCCTCAGTTGGCCTTACAAATGCGAGCCCTTTTAAGCACATTTTCCATTACATTTACATTTCACGCGGTATTTCATTAATTTCATCACGAATATTTTGTTTGAGTTGCTCAAGCGTTTCTGGTTTGCTTGCATAAACCTTGCTTTTCAGATATCACTACAAAAAGAAGTCCGGAGCAGTCAAATCAGGCGACCGTGGAGGCCAATCAACATTACCATTTCTTGATATAATTTGTTGTGGAAAGAGGTCTCGCAGTAATTCCATTGTAATACTGGCGGTATGCGATGTGGCACTGTCTTGTTGGTAACACATGTTAAGCAAGCTCAAAGCATACAGTTGTGGCGTTAAAAAGTTTTCAATCATATCGCTCCCGATTCACAGTTACCGTTTTGCCGTTTTCATTTTCAAAGAAGTAAGGTCCAATGATTCCTTCTGACCAAATTGCACGCCAGACTGTCACTTTTAATGGATGCAAAGGTGACTGATGAATATTTTGAGGGTTTTCCATTACCCAGAACCGACTATTATGTTTATTCACATATCCATTCAAATTAAAATGTTCCTCGTCACTCGTGTTTAATCGTTTTAACGATTAAACACGTTGGTTTATCGGATATTTTTCCATAATAAATTTTCCACGTGTCTACTTCATGACTGCCAAATATGAAATGTTCACCAAAATGGCGGCAAAAGAAAGTAGTATACCTTCCCGGCGGACACCCTGTATTATGAAAAATATTTTTCCATTTGATTTTATTAGTATGTGGGCTGAAATGTCCATTTTCTCTTCGTGGTCTCATTTTGGTGGTTTTGTCAAAAAAATATGATTTTGGTTATTATTTATTCATCTTATACTGTGTTTTATTTATTCACAGTTTATAACAATTTTTAAGTTATATTCATATATTCAAAATTTAGAGGATTTTATTTTTAAACATTTAAATATTCGATTAAGTGATATTGAATATTTTATTTCGAGCATAGATCGAAAACAATGTGTGTTTACGTACTAAATACCATCAAATTTCAATTACTGCCTACTGTTAGTTTGTAAAATAAATTGTATGTAAGGGTAAAATACTCGGTAGCATACAAATTGTCAAGTACAATGATACTTGTCGAGTACTAGGTACTTTCCAAGTAATGTGCTTCCTCAGCGATATTTAACATGGAACAATTTCAAGCCTACAAAATTCCTATAAACTTGAATCATTATATTGGCTCAATTATTATCTGGATGCAGCAATGTTTCAAATATTGTACGCAGAAATGTTGCAATTACTTATTAAGTTTAAGAAATAATAGCACATTATAATAAAATATATTAAAATAAGGGTAATTTTTTTACGATAAAAATGATTGCAATATTTCGAGCAGGGTGTCAAACAAATTTTACACACAATTTTTTTAGTTTTTGGAAATTATACATACAGAGAAAACTTTTGGCAGTTTCCAAATGAAATTCCGTTACTAAGTCAAAAATCGGTTAGTCCAACTGAATATTGGGTTTCAAAACAACATTTCGTTAATATAACTGAATTTTAGTCGCAACACCAAAAATATTCAGAAATCTTATTTGAATATAATTGTGGTAACCGGTATTCAATTGATTGAACTTTCATTTTAATCGATTAATCGTTCATATAATTATTCAGTTTTTTCTTAACTGGTTAATTGCAAAAAATTTTAAAATTATAAAAAACTTCGCATCTGAAGGCTTTCGAAATATCCTTCTCTAGAGGATATTAAGAATGCTTTTGGGTTAAGTCAATATTTTTTATATGTTTTTTTTTTTACCAATTTTGATTAATCGTATAAAATTATTCGAATTATTAGTATTCGAAGTTTAGTAATTTTAAATTATTCAAGCAATTATTTGACAAAATTGTTCAATTAATCGAATAACGAGTAACCTATTAAATATCTTACTATATATAAAACAATAACCCCATTGACTGACTGACGTAGACATCTTCTAAGATGGGTTTTTTGGAGATATCCTCGGGGAGGGGCAAAAAGGCGGAGAGGTGGAAAGGCGGAGAAAGGTGGAAACCTCTTTACCTAAAAATTTTGAAATTTAAAATATGCATTCTCTTAAGTATGGGCTAAATTACGGACAAGTATATTTTAAAAATAAAGGTTTTAAGGGCGAATAGTTTCCGCCGCTGGACCTATTAAGTTGAAATTTGGTAGGAAGGTTTCCTCTTCCGGTGTAGTATTTAAAATAAGTAGACATCAGCTAAGATGGGACTTTTGGAAAAGCCTACGGGGAGGGAAAATATGTGTAAAAAGTCTCTCCCTTAACGGGCTACCAACCAAACCATTCGGTGGGAAAGAAATTCGGTTGTCGCAACGAAAAGGGAAAAAGTCTCACCCTTTAAGGCCTGCCCGAGCCCCTTATGTTAGCAACTTAAAATTTTAAATATGTGTTCGCTAGACTTAGCCCATACCTAATTGGTAAGACGGACTTTTTGGACATCCATACTGGGATGAAGAATCTCTCCCTTGAAGGTCTAATAAACCTATTTTGCTAGAAGCCTGAAATTTGATATACCTGTTTGTTGGAGTATGCGCTAACTACTGAGTTTTCGAAATTTCTACGACGATGGGAGTTTGTTCAGTCTCCTTTTGGTAGTTTATTCAGTCTCCTTTTTTCCAGAAACCTGAAATTTAAAATATATGCACTATAGGTGCAATATAAAAAATGTGTTCCCTTGCGTGTATGCTTATTTTTTAATTAGGTACTTTTTGAACTATTATTGAAAAAATTTTAAGGCAAAAAGTACTTAATTATATTTTCTATTGGAATAATAACACAATTGTTTTAATGGAAATTTTCTATTAACATATAAAAAGTCTTTTTTTTATTGAGTTTAGATGAAATTTATATACAAAATCTACTTTAAATCTGAGGATTGTTTTTTGCCCTCTTCACAGCGATCTATAAAACATTAAGTAAACTTTTTTTTTTAGCAGATTCGATACTAATCACTAAATTTTTGTTATTATTTAAAATGCTGTTTATCATCCAAACTTGACAAAGTAAAAATTGGAAATTTTTAAGAAAAATTTCAAGTAAGCCAAACATCTACAAAATTAAAAAATATTGTATTATATCCGTTTTAATAATTTTGTAACATTGCATGTCAAAATTTTCTATTTCCAGTGGCAATTATCATCTAAAATATTAGAACAATTTTATTATATAAATTATATACTAAAAATTACATATTAAAAGTTCATTTTCCGACTCCCCTTTCCCAAAAATAATGTTCATCTTACCAAAAATTACTCTCATTACATTTTGAGAATAACATTTTTAATCTTAATATTACCATTTCCATTCAACGAGTTTCATTTTACAAAATGGATTTAAATAGCATTTGAATAGAATTTTTAGGTGACAACAATGTTGGTGTTAAAATTAGATATTTTTTTTTTCATAGTACTATCAAGAAGTAAAATAAATTTCCTTATTCTAAAATGAACTAAAATTCTAGAAATGGAAAGTAAATGAATTTGGCTAAATGCCGGGGAATGTAACCAGCTAAAAATCTATAAACGTACATACACAACTACTTATATACCTCTTCTATATATGTGTATACTTGTACATATACTTATACATATACGTGTACATTAGCGTGGAACGATTTTTAAATTTAGAGGAATTTTGATTAGGGCAGATAATAGATTTAAGAAATGTTTCTAGAATGCTTCAGTCAAATCAGAATTTCTCTTTGACGAGCTCTGCTCTCTTGTTAACGAGAAAATAACCAATATTTTAATAGTACAGTTAACCTTAAATTTTCTGTGGCAACTGTAAATTTTGTTCGATTGAAATTTTCCGAAAATTCGATAAAAAATATACACTTGATCGCAAATTTCAGATGAACAGTGCACGTTGAAAGGTAATTCAGATTTGGCAAAAACTTTCCAAAAATGTATTTTACATATGTCATATACGAAATTCCTCAAAAATCTGAAATCGATCCTCCCTAGTGCCCACATAAAATAAAAGAACAACTGAGAAAAGAGCCAAAAACAATTATTTGCTATAAACTCTCGCAACGATGACTAAATTTTTCTGAATGAGTCAAAGCTAGTATAATTAAAATAAAATCTTGAAAAACAAGTTTGAGGAAGTATAGTCGTTCGAATTAAATTATTTAGAACTGACTTGATGAAATTTTGGATGTGTTGTTTTCAGGTACACAATTCCTCTTTTATTAATTAAAACTAAGAGTAAACAATTATACAGTTTGTGTATAAAAATAAATCTGACTTAAAGCAATATGAACATTACAAACAAGGAATCAACCCCAATCTAAACCCTGTCTCACTTTTTCGGTCACTTCGGAGATCTAAGAGGCAAAATTTCGGACATTTGGGGTACTTTTTTGTTCGACAGCGTGTCGAATTTTTTGCCAACCGCATTGTACGGTTACGGTCATCGATATTTTTGGTTGTTGCGACTGAAATTTGGTGACAATTCAGTTGCGACAACAAATAATTCGGTTCCTGCAATCAAAAAGAAATTTGGTTGCTACAATAAATCTGTTTCATCTAGTGTATAAAAAATCCAAAATAGCATGAATATTAAAATATGAAAAAATACATGTCCCCATAAATTTAATAAAGAAAAAAATATGTGAATTTGATAGCCATAGCCGTATACTTCTCCATATAAAGTACCCAATATTTTTGAAACTTTTCCAACAGCAAATTCAAAAAAGTACCAAATGCCAAAGTACCAAAATGCCTCACTTACAAATCTTCCTTTAGTTTAAAGCTAAAAATCAAAATGACCCCTTAAAATTTTGAGGTGGCTCAAAAGCCGATGAGTTAGATCTTAGATTTTCTTACTTCACAACTCCAAATTTCATCAAAACCGGAGTGATTAGATTAAGGTACTTTCATTGTTGTTATCCTGGAACTGTAACAAAAAATTTTTTTAGTGAAAGTAAGTTCGATTTCAAAAAACTTGTACTATTAATAATAGTAAACTTTTGATACCCCATACCAAATGATCCAAGCGAAAAATATATTTAATGTAAGTGAAACTTTATAAATCCCTAAATATATTGCTAGATCTCCAGATATATTGCTAGATCTAATTTTATCTGCTAGATCTAATTTGATCTGGCATTTTTTGGATTAAATAAGATCAGCTAGATATTAAAGATTATTAATTTGGATATGAATTAATATTGCGCCGGACAATTTTTGTTACTCAGGAGGTTGAGATTTGAGTTGCCTCAAAATTTAAAAAAAATCAGACCGCATTTAAACCCCACCTTCCCAGTGCTTGCCAAAATGAACTTTAATTAAATTATGCACTAATAAGTCTCTACTGTCCCAAGGACAAACCCTGCTGAATTTGGTTAAAATCGGTCAGTATTCAAAACTACGTCATAAATTGTATTTAGAGACATAAAGTAAATATCTAATTTAAATTTTGGTTGTGAATATTATATGTGATCTTCGAAATAAATCTGATGATATTTGAATCCAGTTCCCATATAAACCCACCCTCGCGGTGTTTGCTTAAATTAACTTCAATCAAACTACAGGTCGCAAATATAACGATATTTGATTGCAAAAGTTTCTGTTAGTCCAAGGACGAATGCTGTTATATTTGGTTAGAATCGGTTCACATTTAGACCTACTTTCCATTGAAATTGGGACCATACCATGACTTCAAATTTAGATAAATTTTGACAATATTTGAGCCTAGTCCCCAATAAACCCACCATCACGGTATTTGCCTAAGTATTTTTTTTTAATAAAAGGACCAGAAACCTCCCAGGCATTTGCACCGTTTTCCAAATTTTTAACCAAATTATACTTTATGTATGGTATTATATAGTCGGCTTGCCCAACTTTGATCTTTTTAACTACGTTGACTTTATTTTCGGGCTTAGAAGGCTAAAATTCTTAAAAGGAGTTTTGAATTGATTTTTATTAACCATTAAATGCTCAAGACCGCCAACAGGCAGTTGTCAGATATTAAATAGTTTTTGGCTAAATAATAATTTATTATTAAAGCTATATTTGAAATGTGTTGCTTTATGGGGAAAGAGACCAAGCAAAACCACACATTACCAAATAATGGATAAAGTAATGTATAGCCATAGGGGCCGATGGATTACCTTACACCTTACTTCGTTGATGAATTTTACAGGGGATGAGCCTCAAAGTAATGTATATACCCATTACTTTAGAGTTGATAATGTAAGGGGTTACTTATATGGTTACGAGAATGGAAAAGTAATGTGTCTAAAAATAGATTTTTAAAAAAGAGGAATTTTTATTAAAAAAAAAAATTATTACAAATATTTTATTTAAAATTTTTGTAATTAAAAATAATGTGGTCAAGATGGGAATCGAACCAGGGAAATCTGGTTGCCAGCCAAGAAATCTACCCACTGAACTATCGACGCATATAGTATTTGATTGCTTTAAACTTAAATGAATTGTTGCGCTTAATTTTTTCGCAAGTGTTATCAAAACAAACATACATTACCTTTTTTCATACAAAATAACAAAAGTAATGTATCTAAAAATAGATTTTCAAAAATATTTCAATTATTACTTTAAATTTAAAAATAATATATTACATAATCAATAATCAGTAACTTATTACTTTATGCTTGCAAATAATGAAAAAGGTAAATAGCTATCATTACAAGATAACGCATGAGAATATCGCACCCATTACCAAAGTTTTGCTAGGGGTTAGAGGAGTGATGAAAATTGGTGAAAAACTTCAAATATGGCAACACTGTATTTATGTTTTGTTATTTTACTTCGGTGGTGTTGTGCTATTAAAACACCGATGGAGGTCTGAGGAAGAGAAAAATCACACATATATTTTTTCTAAATTGATGTTGCCATCGCAATTAATCGAACCCACAACCTTCTGTGTAAGAGTCCAACGCGCAAACAATTTACTAATTTACTACTTTTTCTGCCTTTAAAATTTTTTTGTTCAACGAACGATTTTAAAGCCAGTAGGATGTAAATTCAAAACATTGTAGATTTGAAAGAATTTACTATTTAAAACAGAAAAAAAATAAAAAAAGAAAGAAATCAGCAAAAATATTTTTACCCTCTGAAATATATTATTGATAATAACAAACACGCAGAGAAAAAACATGGTTGCAATATGATCACTGCTACTATATTGTCCTTGCTACAATCGGGTATGGTTGCCACAACCAAGTTATTGGTTTTCTAACCATCAAGATGGTCGCTACCATCATTATTTAGTAAATATTTTACTATTTTATGATTGGCACCTTCTATTTTATATCATGTTTGGCTGCAACCATACTGTGGTGACAAAAATTCTGACTATGAAAAAAATATGATAATTATGTAACGATAAAATCAATAAATAATTATACAATCAAAGAAAGGAAAGTTCTTAGAGTCTATGATTTTTTCCTTAACAATTTTTCTTTAAAAAGTCCCTAATATTAATTTTTTTTAGAAAAAACATTTCTAAAGGAAATATTCTTAAATTTAAAGAGCTTTTTCATAGTTTCTAAGAACTTTTCCTTTAAGAAATTTTCTTAGATTATGGATCATATAATGATAATCCAGGAATCACAATATAGTTATGAAGGACCATAATACGATAACATTTTGAGCATACTATGATTACGTGCGATCATATTATGATAAATTCATTATAACAAGTTTATTTAGGATTATTATATGGTAATTTTTGAATCATAATATAACTGTAGGGACCATATTATGGTAAAAATATGGGTATTTTATTATCATAATATGATAACCATAATATGGTACGATTATGGTTGGCACAACAATAAACCTAAAAATATATGATGCTCTTCGAATATGATTGACCCAACCATGTTTTTTCTTTGCCTGAAGGAAGTTAAGGATTTCTACTTGGAAAATAAATTACCGTCAGGACAGGTTTTATGAACACTCGATTAACGCAAATACCAGTCAAGAGACTTTTTGAAATTAACACCTGAACACACAGACTTTTTAGTAAATGAAATCAATTTCGGCAAAATTTAATAATGTTTAGTGCCAATTTCGCTAAATTACGCAATTTTCAAAACGCGAAAATCGCTGTAAATTTTATTATAATAACACTATATGAACAATTCTCGGTATGTGATTTTATTTTACTGATGGTTTACTTTATAGCAAAAATCGAAACCTTTTCAGTACTGCATACGTATATTTAAACGATTCGTCTTTAAAATCAAAATTGTATATTCTTTAGCAAAGCAATTAAACAATGCCAATTATATAGTATAAATATTATCGATATCTGAAGAAAGAGCATTAGAGAATTAAATAATGTTTGTTGAATTTTTAATTGTTTTTTTTTTTATTTACATTAACCGAAATAGAGGTGATTAAACAAATCTTTACAAATAACAGAAAATGCTACTATACATTAATTAAAAATACTTTGCAGAAAAACTTGCTAAAACTAGCAGATTTTTTTTTTACTAAATTTTAGCAAGATAAGAACAATATTTTGGTTATATTTGAGTTTTAGCATAAACTATATAAATAACTAAAATTTTCTATATATAACAGATTTATTTTTGCTTTTCATTTTTTTCAATTTTGGCAAAAAAATAAATGCCAATTTCAGCAGATTTTTACGCAGGGCCCTTTGAAGCTAATTTTAGTAACTTAAGTAAAAATGTTTACAGACTTTTTTATATAACTGTAGTAAATTAGATATTAAGATCCAAAACAATTGTGATTTTCCGTGTTTTACACCGATTATTTAGCTGCCCTTCAAATTATTATTTATGTCTATAAGTTTGGTGTAGGGTATTTGAATGAATGCCAGAAAAAAAATTTGGTGTTGTTTTGAAATTTCTTCGTCATCACGTTTCATTATTACCGGCAAAAAATTAAAATAATTTTGTAAAAAAAATATTTTTTTTTTAAATACACGATTTTCAAAACAACTGATGCTGACGAAAAAAAAAAAATTACGGCAATAATAACAGCAATTATTTGTATAGTGGGGAGTTCCTACATATAAGAAATGAGTTCTAAGTATAGAATAAACCCACAGCCAAAAAACAAAATTAACATTAAGGGGATCTTAATAAGAGCATGCGCGAGAATTTAAGTGATCGTATAAATGATCACTAAACTAAAAGCGCAAAATACAAAAATATACTCAATGTATTCGATGTAGTATAGCAATTTATTTAGCTTTTGGAATATATTTTTGGGAAGATACACCAATACATAGACAGCATTTTAGCTGAAAATAATAATGATGCCGCTGCTGACTAACTTGACTAAATACACTGACTAGTAAAACAAGGGGAGCAGAAAACTCATTATACACTTATACAAACAAACAAGTGGGGTGGTGGTGGTAGGTAAATTGGAGAATATATATGTCTGAAATCTGTTGATAGAGGTATTGGTGGTACAGTTATAACTATATGAGACTTAGTAGAGATTTTTGCATTTTAATGTGCATTGCTGATTCTGAAGTCGATCAGTACAGAACAATTTGTATACATACAAAGTGCTAAAATAAAATAAAAAAAAAATAATTATTAATAACTTAAGGAGTTCTAAAAGGCTAAAAAAAAAAGATAAAAATAAACCAATTGGAAAAAAGTGTACTAAAAAATTGGAAGAAAAATTAAATAAAATTTTAATAGAAATAAAAACAATTAAAAATTATAAAAAATGATTATAGAAATTTTTGTTTAAAAATTAACTAAAATATTAATTAATTTCAAGGATTTTTAAATTAAAACAATGGCATGAAATTAAATTTAAAAAATATTGAAAAAAAAAAATAGTGGAAAATATTTTATAAATATACTAAAATGTAATTTAATTTCAAGGATTTTTTAAAGAAAACATTTTGAAAAATTTTGAATTTTAAGATAATTATATAATCATGTGTGTATAAATTTTTCATCAACTATTTGTCTTGAGTGTTTAACATTTGGATGGGCCACCAACAACTAACTAAAAATAATATCGCGTAAAGTGTATCACTTTTTTTTTTTGTCAGATACAATAAATTTGAATAGTTTTGCTATTTGTTGTTTAACCCACAACCTGCAACAACAACAACAAGACAACATATATCAAATGCAACGATGCTAATTTAGAGGTTTTGGTGAAAAATATAGCGTTTTTAACGCTTTGTAATGGACAAGTTATATTCAATGTAAAAGCTGCAAATAAATAAAGCTTTTTGTAAATAAATTGTTTAATAAATAATTATAAAATAATTATAAAAGAAATTATTAATTATAATGAATGTTATTTTCTTTGTATTATTTTCTTTGAATTACTAGAAAAAAATTTAATATTTAAAAAAAAAATTAATGGAAAACAATTTTTTGTTGAAAATTAATATGTCAGAAACCAAATAATTTGACATTAGAAGTTAAAAAAAATTATGAAAGAAGCTTTTTAAAAATACCAAAATCAGTACATAGTAAACATTTTGAGTCAATTCGTTAAATCAATGAAGTTTCGTTAAAGTTTAGTCAAAAAAAAAATCTTAATTATTTTAATTAAAATCCTAAAGATTTATGAACAATCTATACTATTTCAATAAAAAATATTCGGTACATATTATAAAGCTTTTCGTCAATGAAATGAAAATAAGTGCACCTTTTGCAGTATTTTAGCAAAATTCCCGCAAAGTTTCGCACTAGCTTATATAAATTATATATTTTTTAGCCCAATAGGTCCCAGTGCTGGTGTGATGCTTTAAAGCTTAAATGATGAGAATTTTAAGCACCAAAGCTTTAGCTCTTATTAAAGTTGATAGATTGATCAAAAAGATAACGAAACCTTTCAACCAACATATGAAATTTCTTAAATTTAAAAATAAATATATCTTTTAGTAAAAACTAAGTGTGAATTTTTTCTCAAATATGAATTCAAAATTAAACTTGTCATGAGGTAGAGCAAAACTCTGCAGGCGTTTTACTAATAAAATTATTTACTTTGGTTAAGGGTCTAGAATAATTGTTTCTCTTTGTATATATTAAACTCGAATTTTTTTTTATATCTCAATTTTTTTTTACCTTAAAATTATTCTAGACATTATTGTTTTTTGTCAAAAAAATAAAAAAATACTCCTTTGCTTAAAATTTGTTTCATCATAAATTTGGTCTCTCACATTTTTTCTCACCTCATGATGTGAATTTTTCAGACATTAAAGGAATTTAGTATAATTTCTATAATTGAATTTTTATTATTCAATAAATTTTTGAAAATATTCTTAACTATTAAGAGTTCTGTTTTTACCATTTCTACAGACTATTTTCTTAAAACAATTTCCCGAAATTATAAGTCATGGCATATCAGTTTTGTTGTCCTCAGAAGGAGCTCGTGTGGTGAGAAAATAATAAATAGTATATAGATTATTTTATTATACTGACAGTTTTCACATTTGGTCAACTATGTATTTTGTCATTGTCAGATTTTTGTAGATTAATATTAATAAAAAATAGAAAAAAGCTGTATTTAAATTTGCACGATACTATAACAACAAATTTAAAAAAATAATTCTCACACATTTTTCATAAAATAGTTTCATTGTGTCATGAAAAGCTTTAATTTATTTTCAGAACTTTTTAAAGTTTTTTTTTTATTTAACTCACTTAAAATTATAAAAAATAAAATAAAAAAGAGGAAACAAGAAACTTTTAAAATTTTCTGAGTCTTCAGCTAAAATATAACCAACGGTTAAATCAGGCTAAATTAGCAAATTCTAAATAGAAATTGTCACACAATCGTCAGTAATAATATTTTATGGTATCAAAGTTTTTTAATAGACATCAAAATATTTTTATGAAATAAAATCATCACGATTTGGCAAAACTTTGACATAAAAGCTTTTTCAAAAAATAACAACTGTAAATTTTCACTTAACATATTTTATCATAATCATGTTTAAAAAGAATTGAGTGAAAAAATTATTATTATGTTATTAAAAAGTGTGATCAAATCCGGGGTAAAGGGTAGTCTTAATTTACTATGCTTGCCGTGATACCGTTTTGATAAATTTCGCTAAAGAAATGTTTACAAATTAACAAAAAAAAAAAAAAGATACATAATTTTGGACTTCAATTTACACTACAAAAAAAATTGGACTACAAAAGACTTGGAATATGAGTTTGGTTTTGTCATAAAAATTAAATAACCATGATATTTTTTCAATCATAATTTCCCTTAGTATCCCATAAAATTAAGAAAATGTTTAGCATATGTATATATGGGTATAACTGAGCATATATGTCCATATCTAGTACAATAAATGACCATATATGGGCTTCTTTTTGAACATGTATGACTTAAGAATGTGAGGGTGTATATTATTATATATGGCCATTTATGGACACTATATATTGTCATATATGATCAAATATACCTGTCATATACGACAGCATGTCTTATCATATATGGTGTTACCATACTTGTTATAATCATACAAATTATGAATTGAAAACTAAGCATATTTGATAAATGTGGGCTACGGAAACCTAGATTTATTGAATATTAGTTAAACTTAATCTTAAATTTAAATTAAACTTAGTTTAAATGAGCATACTATTTTCCAGTTCGTATTTAAGCTTTAACAACGAAGGTGAAATTTTTTGGACATTGTCAGTAGTGACGTGGTGGTAAATTTTACCCCTTTTAATTTTGCTAAAAAAATTTTAATAACAGACATTTTTCATAATTCAACAAAATGAAATGTTAAGAGAGGGTAAAATTTATCACCTCCACAGTTAAAGTTTAAGAATTGTTAAATTACAAAATATTGTCATATTGATTGTGATAATACTTTTTAATTCGAATTATAGTTATACAAAAAGATTGATAACATTTTATATTTTCTTTGTAAGGTGGCATCACTTATACTTATTATAAACCAACATCTGTTTTTTGTTGTCAATTTTATATTTAACTTTACCAACCAGAAATATTTGATTCTAGATGTAATTAACACTTAACTTAAAAACAAAGCTCATCTGCATATGAAAAACTAGATAAAGCAGCTGAATCGTCTCTCATATATCAAAAACATCTGTCTGCTTTAGGATCAAAATTATTATAATTAAAATTTTTTTTAATATTTAATTTGAATGTTTGTTTTTAAACATGAAAAGCTGAAGTTATCACCCTATTGTCATTGCTGTCAAATTACGATGTATTTCGAGCCGGCAAAAAATCTCTTTACAACCCGAAATTTAACACGTATATTATCGTTCATTTTTGTCTTTTTAGAAATCATGTGGTTAAGTAAGGCCAGTGTGGCCACTTTATTACTAGCATTTCTCATAAAAAAGCAAAATTTGCTACCCCTAGAGCAAAACTTAATGCCAAATATGTGCCTAATCCTTACACTGGACCGATTTAATTTTTTTTATATTATTTTTAAAAGAAAGCCATACAAAGGAGGGCCACGATAAAGGCTAAAGTTTTTAGTTGGCTACAAAAAAAAATTATTCAAATCATTAACGATTCTTAGCTGTACAATGGCAGCCGATTTTGAACTCATGGTTGTGAGAAAAACGCGCTAAAAATTTATATTTTGTGCTAATGATTTTGAGCACATTAAAAAAAATATATGCAATTCTTTTATTTTTACTAATTTTTTATAGAAATTTTTAAAGTGTATAGAGATCAAAAATAAAATTCAAATAAGTTACATTTTTTTTTGATAGAGTATAAATTCCATATTTTCTAGCGATTTTTTAAATACTTTTCTCCTCAAAAATATTTTGATTTTTAAAAAGTTCTCATCACTGATCAAATGTCATAATTCATGCTAACAGAGTGTTTTATGGCCACACATATTTTTTGCTTCTTGCTGGTAGCGCCTGTCGTCCATGAAATGTTATACATGCTGCAAAAATCTTTAGCTAAAAAAATATCTCTATGAGTGTGTTTGTGAGTGTAATTCAGCATATTATAAAAAAAAACGAATAATATATGAGTTTGTTAGTTTTTACAGTATCCAAGTAGTAGTAGTAGTAGTGAGTGTGTGTTATTTTTCGCTGTGTAGTAGTGTTTTAGTTTAAAATAAGCATGACGTTTTAGCGGTTTTGGTTTTTAGCATTAAAGTTCTAACAAAAAAGTATCAGAATAAAAACCCCACTAAAATATATCTAGTACTCTTTTTCTATATTGTTACTATTTATGGAGAACAACACACATCTAGAACATATGAAGCACTCGTATGTATGATATATACATATATATATATTTATACACTTATACAAATGTATGAGTATGTGTCTGTCTATCTGAATTTTTTATTTCTGCCGGCACCTAAAATTATAAAATATTCTAAAAATATTCATATGTAAAGAAAAAAAATTTGTTTGTTGTTTTATAGTTTAATTTTTTTTTTTTTGTGAAAAAGAATATTTTTTATGTGCTTTTGTAGTAGCATTTTTTTGTTGTTGTCAATTTTGTATGTATTAGTATCTTCATGTAGAAGTGTTAGTATATACTACATTAAAATATACATAAATTTTGAGATTTTCTGTTGGGAAATAAAAGTGTTAAATTTAAACTTAAAAAATTAGTATCAAAGTTGCAGAATATTCGTTCAAGTTTTTTGACTTTTTGTTCAATTGATTTTATATTTTAATAAAAAAGTAGAAAAAAAAATATATATATATATGAACGAATACAAAGAAGGAGCAACCAACTGAGGTTTCCCAAATAAATTTCATTGTGTTAACCGAATTTCTTGTCAACCGAATGATTTGTTTGGAGCCACCAATAAATTTTATTTGTCGTAACCGAAATTCTGTTAATACAACAGAATTTCGTTTGAAGTCAAATATTTTAATTGTATCAGAAAAACATTTGTTTGTGACAACTAAATAATTTGGTTGCTGCAACTAAAATATTTAGTTGGCAAGATTAATCTGTTGCCACGATGAATCAGTTTTCTCTGTGTACATTTTTTATAATATTTTCTTAAATTTTTTTATACATTTTTTAATGATTTCGTAAATTATATATTTTATTTCTGATTAAAAATTTATATCGTGTTTTAAATTTATATAAATTATTTAAATATTTACCATTGAATCATTAAAATAATATTTACTTCAATTTCATGTTTATGTCAAATTGTAAAACAACAATTAACATATTTAAAAGAGGATTACAGCAATACTAATTAAATGTTTTTTTTGCAATATAAAGGACAATTAAGAAAAAACTTACAGTGCTGGCATATGCAATAGATCCAATTGATGTTTTTTCTAATGAAACTGCGCCAAAAAAAGGTAAACTGTGCAAAAAATTATTGCAAAGTTAAAGTTTATTTTCCGTTTTCTAATTCCACCATCAGTTTTAAGTGGAATTAGTTTTTAATGTGAAATCAACGATATCGGTCATAAATAAGGGTATTTACCAGCGCAGTCCAAAATAAAGAATGCACAAAGTTGAATGCATCCAACCATTTATCAAGCCATCAACACACCGAACCAACCCTGAAGTGATTTTATTTGACAGTTTATTTTATTATTATTCATTATTACAATAAGAGATAAATTAATACTTTCTGAGGTCTAGTCTCTAGGCAATTTCAATGGCTCCTAAGTATATTTTTTTATAATAAATTCTTTTCTATCAAAAAATTAAAAAAAAAATTTCTTCAAATAAACTGTGAAACAAAATCACTGTATTGACCACGAGAAATATGAGGTACTTTTATGATTGGCCCGGTTGGTTAATGGCGATCAAACGTGCATAAAATAGCACAGTATTTAAGACAATTTTATTAGCGTATATAGATCCGATCACTAGTTCTTCGTAATTTTAATATAAAATTTAAATTTTATATTAAAAGTAAAACCCGAATATAACAAACAAACATTACACTTTAAATCTGTATAGTTTTGTGGTATTTATTTTTATTGTTCAGGACTAATATAATAATAATTTTTATCTTTAAAAACTCAACTGCCTCTACTGTAGTAGCCGTCACTGTATGTGGAAAAAATATGTAATAAAGGCGTGTAAAAAAGTAAATAAGGTTATTTGATTTAAAATTAATTTAAGTATGAAATATTGCTTTTTATGCACAAACAAAAATGACTATTATTCGCGGTAATTCGCACATAAAAACCGAACATTTTTTACATTGGAATTTATAACGGAATTTAATATTAATATTAAATAAGTGATTAAAATTAATAGTTGTATAAATTAAATAACAGATTACAATTAAAAATAACAGCTGTAAAAATAAATGTTAAATTAGGCTGACCATATGGCAAAATTTAGCCACTTTTTATATAAAACAATTACTAATTAAGGAAATTGCTAGAAAAAATAGTAAGTCCAATACCACTTTTAACTTATCCAAATATTGAATTGAAATACCGCACTCAAACCAGTTTGGTAGTTACTACATATCAGTGGTTTGTGTAGTAATTAGTAGTAGTTGCTTTTAACTGTTATTACAGTAGTTTTTCTATGGAGAAATACAAGACAAATATTGTTATCATAGTTATTAAAAATATAACTAACGAAAAGTAGTGTATTTCTTAAAAAATATTTAAAACAATTTTTTTTTTTTAAATTATAATAGATGAATACCAAAACAGTATTTTTTTCAGTAAACAGTTAATTTGTATAAGTTATTAAAAAAAATAAAAGTCGGTAAGTTTTTCAAAATTCTTATTTAGTTTAATAAACAGTTATATTATTATTATACAAATAAAAAAATACATTTTAGACTTTTGAGGATTTTAAATTTTCCGCATCAGCTTTATTGTTTTGGCAACTCCTAGCTTAATTCACTGCACAATATATTCTCCAATGATTTAAACACATAGAAAGCCCGCTTCAAGAGACTTTGTTTTTAGTATTAATTGAAAAAAGGCGTTAAAAATGGAAAATGTAAGATTAAATTGATAATATTGAACATCTTGCATAGAATATTTGTGTACAAAAAAAAAATATTTTTTAAAATGGCACCAACAATAGAATTTGTAAATACAAAAATTAATTTTATTATTTTTTTGTAACTTAAATTTTTATTTACAAACAATTTTTATATGAAAAATTACAATTTACAAACATTTCAAACAAAAAATTGTTAGAAATCAAATTTGAATTTTAACAAATATTTTTAATTACTTAAAATTTTGGGATATTTTTTTAGTGCATATTTAAATTCTTCTAAAAACGAAATTCCGCATAATATTTCGTTGTGGATTTTCAAAAACTTATTATAGCAAAGCAGAACTTTTGCATTTGGTTTTAAATCTTATTTCGAACAAAGAAAAAATATCACAAAATAAAATATAATTAAAAATATTTGTTAAGATTAAAATTCAATTTCTAACAATTTTTTGTTTGAAATTTTTCTAAATTGTTATTTTTTCTATAAAAATTCTTTGAAAATAAAAATTTAAGTAACAAAAAAAATAACAAAAATGTTTGTGTATTTAGAAATTCCATTGTTGGTGCCTTTTAAAAATTTTTTTTTTGTATTTACAAAAATATTCTATGAAAGATGTTCCATATTACAAACAGAATTTTGTAATTTTATTGTGTGTAGTGTACATACCAAAAAGTGAAAACTATAAATCACCATAAAATTTTACTGTACCCACACAGCGCCAAACCCTTTGCAGATTTTACTATAGTTTGTTTAACCCTTTGAGACCATGTGAGATTATTTAGTTTGAAATTAATCAAAATACAAAAAACAAAAAGTATTTGTAGAAAAAGTTCTTAATTTTGGGAATTTTGTATTAAAAATTTGTTTCTAAGACTGTTCGAAACAGTTTATTTCAATTGAGGGTTCGTATAAACCAAGTTCGTATTAACAGATGTTTTTTTATATGAACATTTCTTCCAGATTGTGGGGAGAATTTGTCCTATTCGAGTTAGTCTTATACGAGTTAAAACAAAACAAAATAAAATATAATTTAAATGAAATTTCATTTAAAACCCGGTCTACTTACTTTTCATTTAAGTTAAATGATTTTTGTTATTTGCTTTTAAATGTTATTTAAATAACTAAGAAATCAGTAAAAACAAATGATTATTCAGTTATAATAGTAAAAAAAAATGTACGTTTGTAACGGATCGTTGAATCAAAAATATTGTACAGTTCGTAATAAATAGTAAAATCATTAGAAGAAAACCTCTGCATTCATAACAGTCCATGTAAAAATCGGAGTATATATATGATAATATATATGATCATACGTGGTCATATACTTCCATGCGTGACTTAATATATGGCTATCCATGGTCTCATATATGATCATATATCTCTGGATTCGAAATTTGAGGGAATATAACCGTATATGGTCATATATGATCATATGTGGTTATATATTATTCATGTATACTCATATATGACCATTTACCCTCAAATTTCTGATCCGAAGATATATAAGATAAAGTATGGTCATAAATAAGATAATGTATGGTCATGGAACCATGCATGTACGTATATGACCATGTATGGTCATGTAGTATCATATACAAGTCAATGTGTGATCAAACGTATACAGTTAAGAAGGCAGACAAAATTATAACAATTTTTTTTCTACCTTTCTGGATTCATTTACTGTACGCATGAAGTACCAGCCTTATTTTGGATTTAAATTTAGTTACTACTTACCAAATCCAGGTTTTAATTCGCTGGGTAGTCTTGTTCTTACTCTACGTTTTGATGCCAACCAATTTGTAACTAGATTTTTCCTAAGATTGTAAAATTTTTGGGTATTTTTTCTGCAAAACCTTATAATTTTTCGTAACAAAAATTTTTTCTGGTTCAAAACTACTAACTTAACAGAAATTAGTAGTTTGAAAAAATTTAAATTTGACTAGAAATTTTTGTTTAAGTGTAGTATAAAGAGAAAAAAGAAGTATAAAATTTCTACTTTTTTAAATCATATTTGTAATTTGTTTTTGTAATATCATACTGGCCCGAAGAGAGGAACACATTATTTTTCCGTTTTCAATATTACACTTAAGGATCAATGATCGCGTCTTACACATTTTCAACACATATTGCAAACACATGACAAACAGACATTTAGTTAAGGCTGATAGGAATTTTGCAACAACTTTTTCAACATTAAAATTAAACAAAAATTAAAATAAGACTTGAGAGTTAAAGACCCCTTGGAGTAGGTAGTAAGATAAAAAAAAACAAAAACGCTAGCAAAGAAGAAATGAATTAAAAAAAAAAATCTTCAAGTAGGTACAACAACAAATGCAACAATTATATGGGAGATTCCAAACAATACAAAAACAAAACATATGTTGAGTGCATGTATATAAATGGATAAGTGTTAACATATGATAGTGACCTGCAACCTTTTTTTCTTTGTGTACCTCAGCAGGGTACTAACTCTAGGTTCCCCCAAGCAACGTTAAATTAAGGGAGTTTTATTTTCAATATTTTAAATATTGAAATTTATAAATACATTTGTTTTCTATATAAAGTCTTGTTTACAACGAACTAATATCTCAGTCGTGTTTAATTATTCTCGCTATACACAACAACGTATTCGTAATTTTTGTAAATTCTTCAAAATTATGCATTTTTAAATACTTTACTTTATCGGAGTTTAAAGCGTGTGTGTTTAAAAAAAAAACAGTGTTACTTTTATGGCTTAAGTTTTATGAGTGTGGTGTTTTTGTTTTTAAAAAAATATACAGATTCTTATTTTAAAAAGATGTATAAATTGCTGCATCTCTTACAACTCATCCTCCGGTTCCCACACATCGTGCAACAGATGCGGCTTAGTTTGATAAAATAGCTTTTTATTTTGCATATGGAGAATTAAAAAATTTGTTGGATTTTTTTTTTTATATACGAAAATTCATTCATTTAATACCACATACATATATGTGTGTATAAAAGAAAAGATTCATTAAAGTTTCAATTTTGTTTGGGATATTTTTTTTTTCTGTATATTTTCACTACAAATATCTAAAGTTTTTTTATTTATATTCTACAGACTAAAGTATTTAAACTGCATACAATTTTTTAGGGGTATATTTTTTTTATTGCTTTTGGGTGTATAAATTTTAAATAAAATACATACAAATTCCAAGCCATATATACAATTTGTTTTATAAGGATTTTCTTTTAACAAAAATAAAAAAATAAAAATGTTATTAAAACTACATACTGTAAAAATCTGAGAAAAAAAAATTCTTTCATAAACAAATAACAAAAAATATGTTGGCTCTTCTTCTCAAACTCTCTTAAAAAGTTGAAACTTTACATCAATTTTACCACAATTACAAAAAAAACTTTTGTTGTTTTTGCAGTTTAAGTTTTGGCTAAAAAGTTAACACTTTTTTTGCAACAATTACAAGAGTTTTTTTTTTACTCATAAAAATTTTTATATCAAATATCAAATATTTTTCTTTAATATACAACAGACAAAACAGAAATATAGCTAAAGCAACAGGCGACAATTTAAAAAAAAAATTAAAAAAAAAATCAAAACCAAGCCACAATTCCAAACAATCTGCTAATTGCAAAAAAAAAAAAATTCAAACTAAATTTAGGTTCCCAGTGGGAAAAGGACCTATCCCAGGACACGTCACATGACCGGTTCATTGTGATATGGCTAGGAGGGGGTCAATTGCCCTCTGTGACATGTCACAGGAGTGGTCTAAAAGGACATGTCGTGACTTTTAAACCGGTCACGCGATAGGTACTTTAGGAACCGATGCTTTTTTCACCTATCTCGTGATATGGTTTTTCGAAACCGGTTTAGTTTTCACCAATCCCGAGACAGGTCCTCAATTCCCAACTGACCCTTTTTTCCTGCATGGTTTTTTCACACAGAAAAATAGACAAATTGAAGAGTGTGTTTTGGTTGCGACAACCAATAAATTCGGTTAGCACAGCCAACTTGGCACCATAAGCCGAGCACCTTTAAAGTCAATGTTTCGAAATTTAGGAAGAAATTTAAAAAAATAATATTTTAATTGTGTCCTGCGTAACATCGATTCTAATCAAGTTTAAAGCACTCAAACATTTTTCGAGATATCATAAACATTTTTTTTGAAAATCGAGACATTTCCTAAATTCAACCAAACCATTCGACCGATATTAAAAATATTTGCATATTCTTCTTGAAAACGATATTTAAAGAATATCGAAATATAGATTTGTAATGAAAGTGTTTAAAATTAAAATCAATAAAACAAAGTTAATCATTTGACGATCATACATTTTCGTCGAAGCAATTTAAATTTCTTTTTAATTTTCATGATCGGCTTCTGATCAATAATTTCGGTTACAAAAATTTAACTCTCCTCTTTCCCCCTCATTAGCTCAACAACACCTCACTCACATTATTTGGTATAAGTAGAAACTTTAGGCAGTTGCATTATTTAACTTAACTTATATGGAAAAAAATTTGAGCTAAATCAAAGAATTCTAAACCGTGAAACAAGACGGCAAAATTTCACATTTTTTGTATTTTTTTTTTGTTTTTTTTTTGTTTTTTTTTAGAAACTGTATTAAAAATTTGCAATTTTCGAAAGATATTGCAAAAAAATATACGAAAAAAATCAGATGGACATATAGAAAACTATTAAACTGCTTGTTTAAGATGTTAATACACATTTAGCTGCTCAAAAACAAATTTATCGCCAAAACACCATTAATACCATTTTTTTATTTCTCTATCTAACAACTTTGATTTAAATTAGAAAAATTATCGCCCGTCGTTTTAATTGTATTCAACATACACAGTAATACAATATCAGCCAAACGGAGTACAACAACAATTTATTAAAAAAAATTTATATCCACTATAAAATGTTATTTCATTCATGGTGTTAAAAATGTGTTATAAATTATTTTAACTTTAATTTAATTTCTATAAAAAAAAAATTAAAAACAAAAAAAAAATCAAATGAAGAAAAAACTGCAACAAAACTGTATATGAAAACTTCAAATACAAAAAAGTGACAAAAAAAATTCATGAAAAATAGAATAACAAAAATATTCCTGCAAAAAGTATAAAGTGTTTAGTATCATCAACAACAAAAAAGAAAAAAAATTTAATAAAAAGTTTATTTTTGTTTTTATTCCCCCCTTGAAGCCTTTGAAAGTTCCATGCTTCCTTGCATTCAATAGTATTTAAATTAAGCATATGGAATGTAAAGAAGTATGGAGCGATATTTGGCCATACATCATGCAGCACATACAAAAACTTACTCGTAAAGTGTTTTAATGAAATGCAAAAACTAAAAATATGCAAAAAGTTGATAACAATATTTTACCATACATAATTGAGTTGAAGTGTTTTTTTTTGTTTGGTTTGGTTCCTCCACACATAATGTAAGTCAAAAAGTGTTTGAAGATTAAATAAAGTATTTAAAGTTTTTTTTTTATTATTAAGTTTTGATAATTACTCATACTTAAAGTTGAATTGTAAGACAATTTATTTAAACAAAATTTCTTAATGGTTTACACTTTTGAACTGTCAAAAAATATTTTACCCCAATTAACGCTAACTCCGGTATTTCTCAATGATTTTGATGAAATTCCGTTAGGGGCATCTCTATGACAATTACATTCATGAAAAAGCTTAAAGTTTCAAAAATAAGTTTTTCATAAAAATATGATGAAAATCTTTAGATTTTCATCTAAAGTAACACTTCATAAATATGATAAAGCTGTATCATTAAAATGCAAATTGATGACTTGTTTATTCATATTTATGAAAGCTTTTTTAAAAATGATGAAGAATTTTTTTAAAAAAACATTAAGACATGTAAGAAAGAAAGTTTTTCATATTTAAAAAAAAAAAAAAATTGTTTGATACACTCACCAAAAAAAAGTCTGTTATGGTAAAGGAAAATGTTGCTATTATTACGGGAAATTTTCCAAATTTGAGCCCGGCTGTATTTTTTGCTTATCTTAGCAACACATGTCTGCTGACGTGTAGTGCAATGAAATTTGTCGAAAAAATAGTTACTAAATTTTAGAAAACTTTTTGTAAAAACGCTTTGCTAAAATCAGCAAATAAATTTACTAAATAATATTACAAAATTTCAAATTAATTTTTTTATCGAGCACTTAAATTTTTTCATTTTATTAATTTTTTCAAAAAATATATTACACAAAATAAAAAAAAAAAAATCAAATACTTAAAAATTGTAAAAACGTAAACGAATTTATCATATTGTTTTAATTTGGTAATTTTTGTTTTGAAAAATATTTTAGTATTTTTTTTTTACTTTTAAGGTCAAATTTTAATTGTTTTTAGGCGTGATTTTTAGAACTAAAAAGACTTTTTCGAGGTTTTTTAAGTGGATGTTCTATTTTTAGGCATGAGTCGGTATCTTTACTTCCGAATCCTTTTTTTAGTCTATGCAACAATTTAAGACAATTTTAATTTGTAGGTGTAAGTTTTAATTAGAAATAACATTTCCTTCAATATCCACTTCATTAAAATTAGTAAATTTTTTTGCTAATTTTTTTCGGTTTTCAAAAACTTGTAAAATGATTTCTGAAATTAGTAACAAAAATTTGTACATATTCTGAAAAAATTCTGTAATTTGCAAAATGTAACTAGCAAAAGGATTTGTTATATAATAATTTTTTTTACTAAAAATCAGTACAAATATAGTAAAGTGGGATTGAAAACCGTTTACAAATGTTTCTACAAAAATTTTTTTTCTGATTTTATATAAGAAGTTTTTTTTATCAATATGATGAAGTTATTTAATAATTTTAATTTAATTAAATATCACTGTATAACACAAAAAAAAAATCACATCAAGGTTCCGACAACGGATTCTGGTAGAGGGGACCAGAATTTCACGCGCTTAAGTAGAATTTAGAGCTTTGGTGTATTGAGAGGCTTATAGTAGAATTTTATGAGAAATGTTTTTGCGGACATTTTTAACTCACTATATACACGTTTTAAGGGAATTTACCGTCTTTTTTTCACAAAAAGGACAGAAAAGACGCATGCATTGAGGATTTAGAGGGTTAAAATGTTCTCGTAATTACACATGGTTTCCTATACCTACTCACCAAATGAATGTACATAAAAGGGGGGGAGGGGCGGGGAACTTTAAACCCCACCCCCTGAAATAAAATTCGTTCATAAGTCGGACTAGTCGTATGTGGAATAAACTCCCCGCAAAGGTCTTCCCTGAAAACAATAATATAGAGAAATTCAAGTCTACTATTCAAAAACTCTACTCCCTCTTTCCTCCTCCTCATAACCTATTTTCCTGACATTAACATTCATAGGGGGCAACCCCTGAGTGTTGGTACATAAAAAACGCCGATAAAAGTATATTATTATTTTTGCTTCATTCTATCAGAATCCGTTCTCGCAAACTTATAATACTAAAATCTTCTCCTTGAGTCTTAAGACTTTTATTTTATTTTACTTTGCTTTCGTTTCACATTTCTTGAAACCTCAAGTAAAAACCAAAAAGTGTAAAATTGTGAAATCCATATCATATTCAATTCTTCATATTCTTTAATATCTGTTTTAAACTCTAGCAGATCTTATTTGATCCGATAAATTGTAAATGGAATTAGATCCAGCAATATATTTGGCAATTAAGTAAAATCTTAAATAATCCGAAATATGGCAGATCAAATTAAGTTAATTTTAAATTCTATAAAAAACAGAATTTAAATTCGATCTGCCAAAGTCGACCGCTTAACTCTGCTGACTTTATTAGATATAATTGTTAGCATAATTGTGATTTATATAAATATATCTTCAGTACTTGTTATATACTATATTTTTGGGATTTTGGAAAAGTTAATACATATCCTGGTTGAATTAACGAGACTAAATTGTTCCTGTGTATATCTGAATGTATATGTATAATAATATGTATAATATATAGTAATGGTATATGTAATCATATTTTATGGACTGAGAAAAAATGTGTAGAAAAAATGATAATATTTAAAATAAAATAAAAATATATATATTTATCCTCCTTTATATATTATAAAAATATATAAATTTTCATCACTAATAGGACTTTTAGAAACAAAGATTATATATAATTATATGTACCTGGATTGTATCATATATCCCATCAAAAATTTTCTAGGTCTTGTTGTCCTGAAATGGGTTCTGATTTGTAAGTTTTGTTAAAAAATATTAACAAGAAAATAAAAAAAAAAATAAAAAATAAATATATTATTCATCTTCTTGGCTGGTATTAAAAATCATTCTTATGTAACCACATATAATTATGTCTTTTATCATATCAAAAATACTCTAGATATGGTACAATATATAACAATATCCCACATTTGTTTGCAAATATTATATCAAATGTTTATAATTAACTATTATATCATTTAAATAAGTATTTTTATATGAGGCAATTTACAGAATTATAAATACGAATAAAGTTTTTTTTTTGCAAAAAAAAATATTTTTTAATATAATCTTCTTTTAGCTCAATACACTTAGTCCAACTTTTCTCCAATTTTTCTATCCCTTCCAAAAATAGGATTTTTCGAGGTCCATAAATAGGCATTTGCTTAATCAATAATTTCATCGTAAGAGCTAAATATCTTTCCACCGAGCCATTTCTTTAGGTTTGGAAATAGGAAATAGTCACTGGGGGCTAAAGCCAGAGAATATGGCGGATGAGGTACCAATTCGTAGCACAATTCATGGAATTTTGCAATTAAGACTACACACGTCACACAATTACTTTTATGGTCAATTGAGAGCAAACGCGGCACCCATCTTGCAGGCAGCTGTCTTAAATCCAACTGTTCATTTAAAATCGAAACCACACTGCCATATGAAATGCCTATGGCATCAACAATCTTGAGCAGTTTTACTGTTCGATCGGCCAACACCATATTTTGGATTTTTTCTGCATTTTTAGGTGTATTGACTTTAATTGGCCGACAAGAACGTTCAGCGTCATTTTTACTTGTGCGACCCCAACGAAAGTCAGTAAACGACTTTTTTCCATTGAAATCTATGGTGCAGAGTCCTCATAAATTTCATTGGTTTTATTGACGGTTTTTTTTTCCCAAAAAATAATGTTTAATGATCACTCGAAATTCACTTTTTTCCATTTTTAAAAAAAGCCACGAGGTTGTATGTTTTGAACAGCTGTTGAACGAAAAGCAAATGACGGAACTTGCTCAAAATTTGACAGTAGTCTATTAACAGGTGGTTTGATGGGAGAAGTGTTGCATTTCATATAACTGCGAGGAAAGTTAAAAAAGATTTAGACCTAAAAATTGTTTTTTTTGTATGATTCCTATACGTGATATGTGAAAACTGGATCGGTTCCGAATATATATATCACGAGACAGGTGAAAAGAGGACCGGTTCCTAAAGTACCTACCGCGTGACCGGTTTAAAAGTCATGACATGTTGTTTGTGACCAGTTCTGTAACATGTCACAGAGGGAAATTGACTCCCTCCTAGGACAAGCCCAGGTTCCTATCACAATGAACCGGTCACGTGACGTGTCCTGGGATAGGTCCTTTCCCCGCACGGTATTTATAAATGTTTTGTTATATTATGTTTATTAAATTTAAATATTTTATTTTTTTTATAATCTATATAATAAACAACTAATCATATATGGGACGAATGCATTAATTGGACTAATTAATTAATGATTTCATTACCATTACATTGATAACAATTGTAGTGAAAAAAATTGCATTACCATTGTTTGAATTAATGATATTGATTTAATGATCTGATCTAATTAATTAATGCCAATGTTTTTGATTTTCATTGCCATTACTTATGCACCAATTAAGAGAAAACATTAACATTATTTAACTTTATTTTATGTGTCAATATTGATTTATGCGGGTCAACATTTATCTATTTTGTTTTATTATTTTCTGTATAAAGCTACTTTGTTAATTTTAAAATCGTAAAAATGTTTTTGTAAACAAAAATGATTTTTTAATCAAAAATGATTAGCTGTTTTATGAATTTGTGCTATTTCGTTTCCATTTATAATGAAATTTTATTACCATTAAATGGTGAAGTATGCAACCAATTAAACAAACCCGATTTAACGCAATAATTTATTTTTCTTTATTCACATTTTCTAGATACACACATTTTTGGAGAATTTTTGTGTTATGCATGTAAGAGTGAAATATATATATATTTATATAGAAATCCTTCACGGTTGCATTTTTATGTCTTAGAAGAGTTGTATTTTTAGTGTTAGTTTTTGTCTGCACCACATTTAGACAATCTGTGAATGTTATTCACTATAAATGTGTTGTTCAGAACATATTTTTTCGCAGAAAACATTTGTAAGAAATTAGTTCAAAGTTAACAAAATATCTGAAAAATATAACTAAAGGTTTTGCTGAAAACACAATTTCGCTTTTTGGAGTTATACCGGTTTTTTCAAAAATGAGCGATATGTATTTATATATGACAATATATTATTGGATAAAAACACATATGATTAAACTTTTTTATTCGTCAAATCCAAATTAGTGTAAGATGTACCTACAATTTCTTTTTTTTTAATAAATTGGAACTATTTTAAATATTCTGTATATGTGTAAAACCCCAAATTAAAATGTTTTTAAAATTTGTAATACTTTATTTTATTTTATAAACCGCCTATTTCTTTGTGCCATAGATAAAATTTTGGTTAGTTAACAAATCTTTATTTAACGACATTTAATTTACTATGCCAAAAGCACGTAAAGTTTTAGTAACATTTTGTAGAAAAAAAAAATAAATAAAACATAAACCGTAGGTAAGTAAATCGTGAGCAATTAAGTTGAATTTCTAAGAAGTTGTGACATGTTTACTTATATTACACAATAAAGTGTAACACAATATAAACAAACTAAATTTATACAAACACCGACGTAACACCATTCTACGTTTTTATACAAATCCTTGCAGAGTATATTGCAACAACTTCCGGCGTAAAACGGAAGTGCAGTCTAACGACTAAGTTGAATTCATATTTTAATGTAATTAATATGCAAAGTCGTGACAAACTACGATGTGGGTATTTTAAATAATCTGAAAACATTTTGTAATTTTTTTTCGTTTTTTCCTGTTTGTTTTTGCAACGTAACATGTGTGTAAATATTTTGGTATTCCAAAGTATCAGAGTGTAGTAGCAGCAGCTCTTGCATGCTCTTGGCATATGGAATTATAAAAAATAGGGAAAACTATGTATAGTAAAATTTAAAGGAGAAGATACCATGGAATCCTTTATTATATGTAAGTATGCGAATGTTATGTAGTTAGGTACGAGCGTGTGTGTGTGCGTATGATGCGGAGTAAAGATGCAGAATTGTGTTAACCATGTGTTATATTATGTTGGTTGGGATTAACAGTGGATATTCATATAATGCTGCATTTTGCCAAGAATTGATGAGCTACACGTGCATAACGTTTATAAATGAATGCAAACATAAAACAATAGGGTAGCATTTAAATTTAAAGCACATTTCTGCGAAATATACTAATGGAAAAAGCTTAAACATTTAATTCGTTACTAAATTATTTTAAGTGAAAATTTTTTTAAGAAGAATATAATTAAAATCATGGTGTCCTTCAAATAAGCGAAGCATTTTAACAAAAATAAGTACTCTGCTACTTGCACCCAATTTTATATAATATGTATAAATATTCTGAAACTGCAGGTTTAAAAATAACACACATTTATACATTCAACACATTGTGTCTTCACCCTTCTCCCAGTTTTATTTCAAAATATTGGGGAATAAATAAGTAAATAAACATAACAACTCTACTTGATTCACGTGATCTAAATATTCATGTGCTAGAGTACAAACGTGAGTACATGGTATGAAAATAAGAGGTTAAATTAAACTTTATATTTTATTGAAACTTTATATTTTATTTAGGGGGAAAAATGTGAAAAGTATCTTATTAGTTTAAAAATAACTTAATATGTAAGTTTCTTCTTCTTTAACTGTCCCATTTTTTATTAGGAGTTTAAGAAGAAGTGTTATGAAAAATTTAACCAAAAAATGTATCTTTATGAAATTAGAATACTTTTTAGAGGGAAAAAAGTAATCAATATTTGGTAGGAATGGAACTAAAAAGGAGTTTTAACATTTGTTAAAACTCTTTAGTCCCCTTCTGATTATGTAAGGCGTTGGTGTATTTAGTAAAAACGCCTCTAGATAAATCGATTTTTTTAAAATCTATATTATTTATGTTTTAATTTTACTCGTTCCCCCGTTCTATTTTATTTTGTGCTCCTTTTTTAATGCTTACGGTTTATTCTATTTCGGTTCTTTAATGTTCGGTTCAGTTGTATAATGTTTCAATTCCAGATGTTCCCTGCTCGATTCCATTTCGATTCCCAATTTAAGTGTTTGAATTTCAATTGTATGTACTTAAATTTTCAAGTTTCAACTTTATCCCGGTTTGATAGGCTATTAAGCGGCGAGACTGTTCCATTTGCAAATATTTCAGGGAACATAAATTTTAGGTTTATAGTCCCTCTTCCCTGACACGTTTTGGACAGGAAGTTAAAGGTGAGATTTTCTTCTTTTACACCCATTTTTACCACGATTCTGCCGAAAATTATAAAAAATTTGAGGTTTCCAGCTAAAGTAGTTTGAGCAGGCTGTTAAGGAGAAAGATTTTCACCTTTAAATCCGCCTTTTAAATCACGTTTTATGTTATGAAGTTTATTTTCCAGCTGGGGTCAAGATTCGTTATGGTCTGCTTCAAGATTCGTCATGGTCTGCTTCTCCAACGCTTTTTGGATTTAGCGACTAGCACGAAAAAGCAACTACGAAAACCACGGTTCTCGTGCCTAACGTTGCAAGTATTACCTTTAAAGAAAAACAAGAATAAGAACAGGAAGATCATCTATAGAACATTGATTTTGACTATGCGAGTCTAATTCCTATTTGATGATCTACACTACCCAAAGGTAAAATTTACCGAAGGCAAAAAATAGCTTCAACACGACTGCTTAAAATGATGACTAATAGTTATATTTAATAAGTTTAAAAGAGTATAACCAACAGTTTTCGTATTCAAAGCATACTACTGAATATAAACGAGAATAAACAGGGGATATAATAAATAAAAAGAAGAAGAAACAACGGTTTTTATGCTTAAAGAATATGACTAAATTCAAACAAGAATCTCTAAGCAGATCTGGTAGTGGAGGGAGACTTTTGTCCTTTCGCCAGTCCCTAAAGGAATTTTAAAAGTCCCATGTTAGCGGATGTCTCCAAATGGAACTACGTACCAAATTTCAAGATCTCAGTTCTAGCAGTATAGTCTGGCGATGATGACTCAGTCAGTAAGCCAAGCAGTAACAATTTCGGGAACATTTTTTTTTTTTTTAGGTCTATGCACTTTTCCCAGCGTTATTCTAACCTCGACAAGAGCTGTCTAGCTTCTTAAAATATCCACCGATCAATATTTTAAATTTACGGAATGGAAAATAATCCGAGGGAGCAAATTCCGGCGAATATGGTGCGTGATGAATTGGCCAATTTTTTCCATGCTTTCAAATCCACTGAGATCGTTTATATTTAATGTCTAAAAACTTCTTGATTTGTATAGGGTTTTTAAATAAAACGCAAACCATTTAAGATATTTCCAAACCTTTATGATAGACTTGAAACACAAAAAAAAATTTATGAATGGCACTCGACTTCGTTCATATGGCCACCGCGGGCACGTCGGGAGCGGTCGATTCGTTGGACCCAATTCTCGATGATTTGGTCACACATTTCGGCCGTAACGGCCGCTATTTCGCGTTCAATATTGGCTCTGATTTCTTCCAACGTCTTCGGCTTGTTGGCATATACCAATGATTTGACGTAGATCCAAAGAAAAAAGTCTAGAGGCGTTAAAACGCACGAACGAGGCGGCCAATTGACTGGTTCATTTCTTGAGATAACACTCTCACCAAACTTACTCTTCAATAAATCGATTGTAACGTGTGCTGTATCGTTTGTTGCACCGTCCTGTTGAAACCGCATGTCGTCCAAGTCCATGTTTTCCAATCCGGGCCAAAAAGAATCGGTAATCATGGCGCGATAACGATCGTTATCGTCGACGAAAATACATGACCCAATGACACCGCCGGCATGCAAACCGCACCAAACAGTTATTGTTTGTCGATGAAGTGGTGACTCATGAAGCACATGTGGATTTTCACCAAACAAATAACGCATATTTTGCTTATTGACGAACACATTGAGCCAAAAATGAGCTTCGTCACTGAAGATGATTTTGCTCTTAAAGTTGCGGTCACCGACTCCGAATTTCGGTAGTACATTTTTATAATTTGCATGCGTTGCGCGTTAGTGTACTTTACCATGATGAAAATATTAAGTTTACTGAAAAAAAAGGAATGTAACAGTTAGATGATCAGTGAAATAGTGCGTTCACAAATTACATTTAAAGTTCTCAAGTACCTATTGGAAAACCCTTTATATTAGCTTAAAAAGAGCTCACGATCTTTTTTTATAAAAATTAATTATATTTAGTATTTATTTATCCCAATATTTTGTCATTGGGTGACTTCTTCAGGGAAATTTTTTTGTATAATTTATAAATGAAAATTACTTTTAATTATTTATATTTCATTTATTAATTATACAAACAAATTTCCCCTGAAGAATGGGATATTGGGATAAATACATAATTATAATTAATTAAAAAAAAAGATTTAAGTTATCAGTTTTCACCTGGAAAAATTTAGTAATAGCAGCTCATTAATTTTTTCATTACCAATAATGACCTACCAATGCCAACTGCATTACTTCTAAAGTAAAAATAATAAATTACTAAAAATGTGTTATACAGCTTCTTACATAGATAGATAAAGTTACTCTTGCTTAGTATTTTTTAGCCAACTTTTCAGTCCTAAAATGCATAGTTTTTATTTTTACATCCATCCTAAAAAACCTATTGACCTACTCGCATGAAATTGCACTGTACTTACTAGTCTTGTTTCCCTGGTTTAACTCTTATTATTTAGTAATAGCGAGTTATGTTGGGTACCTAATGTAAGTCACATGCGAATATAATACTCCTTTATACTACAAAGTAATATTGTTGTCCAGTTTTAAGCCCATTTTCTCCATCTAACATTAAAATAAGTACAAATCTCATTAGACATAATTTGCATTATAATGTTTTAAAGCTGTACGTCCAATCATTATGTAGCATATTGCATGTACTTAACAATTAGATTCAATTAAATAATGTTGTAACAATTGAAACAGCATACAGACACATGTACCATATACACCATGTACACTGGCATGCTCACACATGCATATGTGTATATATCAACGGCGTAATGAAAAAAGGTCTTAACACGATATTTTATGTCTTAAGTGGTATCGGGGAAAACTAAATAAAATTAAAAAAAAAAAACTTTGTATTTAAATTGTTTTAGATATAAAATTTCTTTTCAATACAAACAGTAATAAAATAAAAAAAAAACATTGAATAAAATTTTATGTTTTAACTTTACAGATCTTATGTTTATTCCTGCATCTCGTAAGAAATAAAAAAATAATGAGTTAGGGCCTTTCTACATTAAGCCATTGATATAGTCACAGTGTTGATATACGACAATGCCTTAACGCCTGGTGCGACGTGTCGCCACAGTAATTTTTAACCCCGAGGTAACTATCAAAATTTTGTCTGTGTGTTCAATTAACTTTTTTTTTTGAGAGATATTATACAAAGATGGGAAAGTAAATGTTAAAAAATATTACGTACATGGATATTTGCTAAAATTACAATTCAGATTGTTAAAATCAGTTTATATTATTTGTTCCAATTGAAAAATTGTTAATTAGCTAAATTAAATTTAAATTTAATACAATATCGATGGCAAATTTTAGCATATTCCGAAACGGTTTGGTAACCTTTTATATATCACTAAAATACAATCCAAAAATCACATCTCAGCGGGTGAACTTTTGAAATTCCAACTCTGTTTAATTATTATTAAATCTTTAATTTCTGTTCGACTACGAGGGCGCATCAATAAGTCCTCGACTTTTTAAATGGAACACTGGTTTTTGGATATAAAATCATTTTATTTTTCAACATAGTTTCATTTGAGCTCTACAGTTTCTCCAATTTTTTTGTATTCCTTTCCAAAAAATAAATAATAATAATCAAAATAGGTATTTGTTTGTGAGATGATTTCATCATTGGAGTCAGATCTCTATCCGCCGAGTTATTTCTTCGGGTTTGGAAACAAGAAATAGGCAATTTGTAGTCTAATTATGGATCTTTGCCATGGAAATGAAGTTGTCACACGATTGTGTTTGTGGTCGATTGAGAGCAAACGCGGCACTCATCTTGCCGAAAGCTTTCTGAGACCCGTCGGATCGGTCAACACTATATCGTAAATTTGTTCAATTGTTTGGGTGCACCTTCCGTGATTATACAGCCAGAACGAAATTCAGTAAACCACTATTTAACCTTGAAATTGATGGTGCAGAGTTCCCATAGTATTTATCAAGCTTAGCCTTACTTCTTATTACGGGAGATTTTGCTCATTTGAACCCTGCAGTATTATTGCTAATCTACGCAACACATCTCTACTAATGTGTAGTACAATGAAATTAGTAAACAAAATAAATAGCTGCTACTAAATTTTAGTAAACTATTTGTGAAGTGGAATATAGAATTGCAAACCGAGCAAAATCAGGAAAAAAATTACTAAATATTATTAATATTAGTACAATGAAATTAGTATAAAAAATTAGTAAGTGCTACTAAAGTTTAGTAAAATGCTGTAAAATGCAATTTAAAATCCATCTTCTAAAATCAGTAACAAATTTTACTAAATATTAGTGAAATTAAAATAGCAGGAAAGTTGATAACCGCTACTAAACATTGGTAAACTTCTGTATCAAGTTTATTAAAATAAAGTATCTCGAATTAACAAAAAATTTTCATAAATGTTCGTGGGTTCGATTCCCACTAGAGGTTCTGGTCTGTTTTCGCTACAACGAGCCAAAAAGCCTTTGTTGCTAGTGCTCGGTTAGGATATTAAGATATAATTTGTAATTGAATTTGTAATTAATTAAAGTGAACTAAACTCAATGAATTGTAAAATATATAATAATTTGAATTTAAAAAAAAGATTATTAAAAATAAACAATTTTCGCCCTATCAGCAACAACTTTTACAAGATTTACCATCTCGCACAATTGCAGTGTTGCCATATTTGAAACCCTTCATCTTTCACAAAGTCTCATCTCTTCTCTATTCCTCTAAGTAGAATAATTTGTGTTGATGCCATTAAAAAATACACTTGTTGCATTTAAAAACTACTAATTTCATTTTAAATTGTCTTACGAAAAAAAACCCAAAAAAAAAAAAATCTCAATTTTTTGTCGAGCAACATTTTTAGTTTTTTTAAATATAACCCATGTAAAAATCGAAATATATATGAGCATACATGATCATACATGGGCCTGCCTGTATATGATCATACATGGGCATACATGGTCATATATATGATCATATACGAGCGTACATGAATAATATATGAGCATGTATGATAATATAAGCACATATATCACCATATACCCTCAAATTTCGGATCCGAAGATATATGATCATATATGAGATCATGTATGGACGTATATGACCATGTATGCCAATGTATGATCATATACAAGCCCTTGTATGTATGTTCATATATATTTCGATTTTTACATGGGAAGTTTTAATAATAAAAAGTAAAATTTCCTTCAATATTCACTTTTTTTTTTGTAATTTTAGTGAATCGGTTTTCAAAAGTTTGTAAAATGATTTCTGAAATTAGCAACAAAAATTTGTAAATATTTTGTAAGAAATTCTGTAATTTGTTAATAGCAATAAACTTCACTTAATAATTATGTCTTTACTAAAAATCAGTACAAAAATAGTAAAACCAAATGGCACAGCTTGTTTATATTTTGACAGGAGTCAACTGACTGATGCCTGTTGAAGGGAGCAGCGTTGCCCTTTCAGTTAAGAGGCGGCAAATTTAAAATGTCACAGATTTATTGATCCACCCTCGTATTTTGGTCAACTCCAATTAATACACACACATACAAATATATAAATCTATATTTAAACAAATACACAGTCAAATTCAACTATCATATTCTAAATTAGTGTCTGTCATTTTACAGAATCAACCTCCAGTGCAATATTAACGCCATAACGATTATGTTTGTGGATATGCCATAATGCTTTCATAATTACACTTTATAATACAAAACACAACAAAATAACACCAGCATATTGTAAACTGTAGAATATTCTAACTTACACATAAATGCATACACAAATGTATACGATACATATAAAAATATCATAATCATCATCATTATTATTGTCATCATGTACCATGTTATCGTCCATAAATGTCATTGGATATTTTCATTTGTAGTTGTGTGGGTGTGTGTGTGTGTGCAAACAAACAAGCACGCACACATAGTGAACACATACTTTTGTAATGACCATCTTGCAGTGACAGATTAGGTACAATTTGAACTAAAATACATTTTTTGGCACACATTTGAAAAGTACAATAATTGGTGCATAACGTGGGTTAAAAAAAATTGCTATGCCTTTTGTTATTTTAAAAGAAAAAAAAAATAATCCCGGAGAGATTTACAAACTTTGCCATAAATTTTAATTTTTATTCAATTTAGAATCTAATATAAATTTTTAAAATTTTCCTATTTATCTAAGCACTGTCGCTTACATTTATTTTAAAGTGCACAAATAAAATGTATACCAACATTTGCAAAATATTCTACAAAATAACCCAGGATACTCATTAAAAATTGGATCATGACCCTGGATTTTGTTAAATTTTTGCAAAACAACTTGGTCAAGGATATTTGTTGGTAAAGCAGTCCTGCAGCTACCCACTTCCTAAGTACTTACGTACTGCAGTTAATGTACATATATGACTACTGTAGAAAATTTACATGTTTGTTTTTTTTCCTTTGTCAATAGCTGTTGCTTGGATAGTATTGTGTCACATTTCTACTAATTTATATAATTACTAGCTAAAAAGCCCGACACTTCGTTACCGGTAATTTTAAGTGGGATTATATAAAAAAGAAATTGTATTATTTTTCCTTAAAATTTTTATATTTTAATAAATAAAGGGTGTCCCAAGAAGAACGCAATTTTTAAATCTGGCAACATTCGAAGTGTCATTGTTTGACATTTGAACAATTGTTATTGTTTGCTAGTAGAAGGTACGAGGTTAGTAAAAATGGAGCGCTACACGAATGAACAACGCATTCTCATTGTGAAATTGTTTTACCAAAATGGTGAAAGTTTTGCGGCTACAGTTCGCAAATTGCGATCAATTTGGGGTCACAATAATCCTCCAAAAGAGTCAACCGTAAAGAGATTAATGGATAAATTTGCCGAAACTGGGTCTGTTAGTGATGTAAAGACAACAACGCGCCATCGACCAGGTCGATCGACCGAAAATGTCGCAGCTGTACGTGATGATGTCGCTCAAACTCCATCCACCTCAATTCGACACCGAGCTCAGTAAATTGGTGTCTCCAAATCCACTTTGCAGCAAATTTTGACGAAAGATTTGCATCTTCATGCATACAAAGTTCAACTGACTCAGGAACTGAAGCCAGCTGACCATGGACAGCGAAGGGAGTTCGTTAATTGGGTATTGGAGAGACAACATGAAAATGCTGATTTTGCCGATAAAATCATCTTCAGTGACGAGGCCCATTTTCATCTTGATGGCTTCGTCAATAGGCAGAATTGTCGCATTTGGGGTGAGGAAAATCCTCGAGTGATTCACGAGAAGCAAATGCATCCTCAACGTGTCACTGTGTGATGTGGTTTTTGGGCTGGAGGAATCATTGGACCTTTTTTTTATGAAAATGAGGCAGGTCAAGCGCAAACAGTCAATGGTGCTCGGTATCGTGAAATGATAACCAGTTTTTTCTTGCCTAGAATTGAAGAAATGAATGTGGAGGGCATTTGGTTCCAACAAGACGGCGCCACATGTCATACAGCCAGAGAAACAATTCAATTGCTGCATCAGTCATTTCCCGGTCGTGTTATTTCGCGTTTTGGAGATCAGAATTGGCCGCCTAGATCGTGCGATTTAACACCATTAGATTTTTTTCTTTGGGGTTTTTTGAAGTCGATGGATTACGCGAATAAGCCGACGACGACTCAAGCCTTAAAAGAGGAAATTGGACGATGAATTAATGAAATACCGCAGCATTCATGCAAAACGGTCATTGAAAATTACATTAAAAGATCGCGTGCATGCCAGCAAAGCCGCGGCGGCCATCTGCACGATATATTGTTCCATACATAACCTCATTCTGTCTACTTTACGATATAATAAAGTTTCACGATTTTTTTTTAAATATCTGTGTTTTATTTAAAATTTAAAAATTGCGTTCTTCTTGGGACACCCTTCATATATAACCTCGAACTTATAGCTGGTTTAGTCTGTGGAATTAATCTACTTGATAAAATCTATTTATTTATTTTATTTATGTTATTTATGTTAATTATATAATTAAAAATTATATATTAACACCCTAACCGAGCACTAGCAACAAAGGCAATCTTCTCGTTGTAGTGAAAACAGACCAGAGCCTCAGGTGGGAATCGAACCCACGACCCCCGCCCTGATAAGCTAGCACGCAACCAACTAGCCTAAAATTATAATATCTAATTCACTTTATTAATCTTTATCGTTTACATATGCAATGTCATTTTGCCGTGAACTATGTAAATACAACTCTGCTTCTCTGTACGAGTATATAAAACCGTCTTTGTGTGCATGTAGGCAGTTAAGGCAAGGACCCTATAAACCTGGATGAACAAACTTCCAAATTTTTAGCCACCCATGATTCCAAATGGTGCGAGTACAAAAAAATTCTTAGTCCAGACCACGAAATTCTTAGCCGATTTACAGAGAAACTTAGCCTCTAGCAAGGGTTGTACTAATTCAAACATGTATACATTTACATCACAATCACTGCACTTGCGCTGCAACCCTTATTAGCGGCTAAATGATTCTGTAAATAGACTAAGAATTTCGTGGTTTGGCTAAGAATTTTTTTGTAGTAGCTAGAGTATTCAAAAACCGAAACCGAAAACCGGTCAACCGGTTTCCTTATTTTTAAAAACCGATCGGTTTCGAATATTTTGTAAATTCGAAGAAAACCGAAAACCGGTCTTTTTTGTTCGGTTAACCGGTTTTTTTAATTACATCACCAACTGATTTACTTGGTCTCTTTTATTTTTTCCGAAGACTTATAATCGTTTGTTTGGTTATGAAGATTTAGATGTAAGTCTGATAGATTCCGATGAAGACTTAACTTTGGATATTCCAAATTCAAATAGTTTAATTTCTGATCTAAATAACACAATAAACAGTATTCAAAATCCTAAAAAAGAGACTGTACAAAATCATTCATCATTATATGATGATTTCATATATCTTGATAAATGCGACAAAAGAAAGACAAAAGAAAAGTTGGAAAATTTATATAATTGCCTTTTGACTATTTGTCCAACATCTACTATTAGTGAAAGAGTATTTTCGACTTCTAGCTTTATTAAAAGCAAACAAAAAAAAAATCGTCTTAAAACGAAAAATTTAAATTGCATATTATTTCTGTTAGGATGTTTTAACTTCTATATATACTTTATTAATAACTCATTTGTAAAAAACTAGATATATGGTAAGCTACAGTTATTCAATATTTATCATAGTTTGTTTTATGACATTCTTATGAATAGAATAACAGAGTTTCCAATGCATTCGTGTTGTATTAATTATCGGTAACTTTATATTAACATACTTCCGCTCAACACGAATATATTGTTTACAAAAATAATTCAAAATATTTAAAATACAATTCATTTCAATTCAAGTTAGCATTAAGTTTTTGATTCAAAGATTAAATCCCATTAATTTTACAAAATTTAAATGTTTAACTTTGGGCAAATTTTTTGTTAGTATGTCAGCTACCATATTGTTAGTATTAACATATTTTAGTTCAATAATTTTATCATTCAATAAATTTCTAACAAAATGAAACCTAATATCAATGTGTTTACTGGCTGCATGATGAGTAGGATTTTTGGCTATATGTTGAGCGCTTAAATTGTCGCTGTTGACAGTTATAGGACCTTTCACTTCAAACAAACCGATTTCTGATAAAAGTGTCTTTAAATAGACGGCTTCTTTTGATGCTGTTGCCAAAGCAACATATTCAGCTTCAGTGCTGCTTAATGCCACACATCCCTGCTTCTTTGACTCCCAAGTAAAAACACATCCACTTAGCATATATACGAACCCAGTATATGATTTTCGATCGAGCACATTGCTTCCCCAATCTGCGTCGACGAAACCTTCAATATGTTTACCAGTACGTCTATAATGTAGCTTAAAATCGATTGTGCTTGATAAATATCGCATCACATGTTTTAAACCAGCTAAATGTTCTTTATGCGGATCTTTGATACATTGTGCAAGCTTCGAAATTGAATGAATAATGTCAGGCCTGGTAGAAATGGCTACGTACATCAATTCACCCACGACACCTTGGTACTCGGTAGGATCAACTCTTACGCAGTTATTGTTGTTGCAAAATACTTGAAAACCTGCATCCAAGGGTGTAGATGAAGATCTGCATTTTTCTAAACCATGACGCTGTAACAAATTTTTTATATATTGAGTTTGGCATAAATGAATCTCACCTAAATCACCATCGCGCTCGATTTGCATACCCAAGAAATGTTGTAGGGTACCTTTATCAACACATTCAAAGTTATTGGATATTTTCTTCTTTATTCTCGTTATGTTCTGCATTAATTTGCTTGCGATGATAATATCATCCACGTAAACGGCAATTAAATCAACTTCACCATTACATACCATTTTGTACAAGCAAGGTTCACTCACACAGGGTATAAAACCAATTGATTTTAGAACTTCATCCAATTTGGCGTTCCACTCCCTACCTGCCTGTTTTAATCCATAGATAGCTTTGTTTAGCTTTAATACGCGATGAGGGTTTTTCTCATCTACGAAGTGTTCGGGTTGACGCATATACACTTCATCACGTAACTCACCGTTGAGATATGCAGTGCAGACATCCATTTGGTGTAAAAACATTTTATGCTCTACGGCAAGTGCTAAAAGTAAACGTATCGTTGAATATCTCAAAACGGGAGAAAAAGTTTCTTTGTAGTTTAAGCCGTACTGCTGGTTACAGCCCTTGGCCACCAACCGCGCTTTAAATTTGTCCACATTCCCATTTTTATCACGTTTTATATTGTAAACCCATTTTGATCCAATGGGTTTTTGCCCTTTTGGCAAATCAACTAACGACCAGGTTTCGTTGTTTAAAAGTGCTGCATATTCACTGTGCATGGCCTTGAGCCAGTTGTCAGAATATTTACTGTTTAATGCTTCAGAAACATTCGTTGGCGCAGTCAAATCATCACTTTTTTGTTGTATAACATTTAATGCATTATAAATTTTTTTCGGCCTACCTGGTTTTCCCGTACGGACGATTTTAGGTCTACCAGGTCCAACATTGGTATTTATTTCGTCATTACTCATTTCGTCAATACTCTCATAATCTTCACCATCGCTGCTTTCAGTTTCTTGATCATTTGTTTTTGTTGTTTGTTTTCTGTTTGGAGATTTTTTGTTTATGTTTTGTTCATCACCCCCATTGGCACCAGCATCTTCCAAATCACCACACTCTTGTTCTCCTATTTCACCACACTCTACAGCTGTAACATTTTCTTCGGTTCTGTTATTTTCTAAAATGTTGTTTTTGTTTGTGTTTAAATCAACTGCAAATAAATCAAGATTATTATTTAAGACATCAATTTCATTTTTATCAAAATCGTTTTCAAGAAACATTACGTCTCTTGCCACTACAATTGATTTGTCCGTTTTGTCATACAACCTGTAAGCTTTTGCTTGTTCGGAGTATCCAACAAAAACACATTGTTTACCTTTTGGTTGAAATTTTGATTTTTGTTTTTTATTTAATACAATCGCATTACAGCCAAATATTCGAAAATATTTAACACAGGGTCGTCTGCCGTTCCACAACTCATATGGTGTAGTATTGGGTAAAAGTTTTGTTGGGCAACGGTTTCGTATATATGCAGCCGCATTCACTGCCTCTGCCCACAAACAACGAGGTACTTTACTTTCCTCCAACATACATCGTGCCATTTCAGTGAGGGTTCTATTTGCTCTCTCTGCCACCCCATTTTGTTGGGGAGTATAACTTACTGTGGTTTGTCTCTGTATACCATTGGACTCTAAAAATTGCTGAAATTCTTTGTTAATATACTCCTTCCCATTATCACTCCGGAGTATTTTTATTTTAAAACCGGTTTGTTTTTCTGCCATTTCTTTATAATTTTTAAAAACGTTGAGGGCATCAGATTTCCTCTTGATAAAATAAACAGTGGTATACCTGGAAAAATCGTCAATGAAAGTTATAAAATAGACAGCACCTCCTAATGAACTCACTCTAATTGGACCACAAATATCTGTGTGGACAATTTCCAACAATTTTTTACTACGTATATTACTGTACGTTTTAAATGGTTTACTAGTAATTTTACATAAACCACAAATTTTACAAGATTCTTCAATATTTAATTTTTCTGTTATTCCATTAACTACGTTGTTTTTCTGTAAAGTTTGTAGATCTTTATAATTTAAATGACCAAAGCGAGAGTGCCAAAGTTGACTTTTTGACATTTTATTTTCTGCTATTGTCATTACTCTCTCATTTTGTACTAAATTTGCAAAAAATAATCCGTTCTTTAAATTCGCCTCTAATATGGTATTGCCATCTTTTAAAACTACAGCTTTTTCACCAGCAATATTTACAGATAGTCCATTTTTTAAAGCTTTACTCACCGACAAAATGTTTGTGTGTAGTTGTGGTATAAATAGAACATTGTGGAGTGTGATGTTTGAGAAATTTGACTTTAACATAACCTTACCAATACCAATAGCTTCTACGTTCTCTCCAGCTGCAACCATTATATGTTGTTGTATTTTTTTCATATTTATAAAAGCAGAATGATCTCTGCACATGTGTGAAGTGGCGCCAGTATCAAAAATCCAGTTTACTTGGCTCTTTTTGAATTCGCCTTGACATGCGCTAAATGCAACTGCAGCAAATTTGTTGTTAGATTTGTTATTACTGTTACTTACATTCTGACACTGGGATTTTATGTGCCCTTTTTTCCCGCAGCTGTAGCATCTAACATTTTTATTACGTCGTACACCATCTACCCTCTCGTAATTTTGATGATTTTGATGATGTTGATTTTTTACATTCTTACCATGCGTTTTAACAGCAAACACGTTATCTACCTTTTCTTGTCTGTCTGATCTCCTGTGCTCCTCTTCTAGAATCTTCACCTTCAGGTTTTCAATCTTCGGCAAACCATCTTGAGCTTCGATTGCTACGACAAAGTTATCCATATCGTCTGGGAGGCTGCATAAAAACAGTATGCTCTGCATATCTTCTGGCATCTCGACATCTATTTCTTTTAGGTCATCAATAATGCTGCAAAAACGATTGATTTGTTCGGGCAACTTCTGTCCACTATCAAAACGAAAACGCACCAACTTTTTAAATAAGTTAACCTTCCTGGCCGGCCCTTTTGCTTGATACAAATGTGACAACACATTCCAAGCTTCATTTGCCGTGCTGCATTTTTTAATGTGTAATAATTCTGATGACTTTACACTTAAAATTATGGAAGCAAGCGCCTTTTGATCAGTTGGAGCCCATGCTGCTTTTTCTGCCGCTGTAGCCGTAGATTTACATGGCGATATCACAGCTTCCCACAAATCCTGAGTTACCAACAAACTCTTCATTTGAATTGCCCATGTTGTGTAATTATCACCAGACAATTTCTCGATTTGTGTCACAGAAGTAGACATCCTTTTAAAACGTTAAGCCAAAAATATTTGTATAATATTCTTTGATTTTCAGTCCACGTGTAGACTGGGCACCATAACCTCTGTTAGGATGTTTTAACTTCTATATATACTTTATTAATAACTCATTTGTAAAAAACTAGATATATGGTAAGCTACAGTTATTCAATATTTATCATAGTTTGTTTTATGACATTCTTATGAATAGAATAACAGAGTTTCCAATGCATTCGTGTTGTATTAATTATCGGTAACTTTATATTAACAATTTCTAAAATATTATTTTATAACTAAAATATAGATTTTCTTTTTACATATTTAAAATGTAATATTAAAAAAAAATTATTTAATGAAAAACGTTTTAAACGTTCAAATTACTAACGTACTTATTTTACCCAATTTACAAACTTAATGATCTCTATTCATTTGATATGAATATAGTTTTATAATATTAATTTTTAAGATATTATATTAAAAAATATTAAAACCAATAAATGAAATGTTGAAATGAAATACAATAAAAAATTTTTTTTTTTTTCAAAGAATGTATTTTTTTATTTTTATTACTTTATATATTAAATTTCTGTTTTTTTTACATAATTAACAAATTATATAAGCTTTTTATTCAAATTAAAAAAAACCGAAAAAAACCGGTTGACCGGTTTTTTCTGCAAAAACCGAAACCGGTTTTTTTTAATTCGATTTTTCGAAGAAAACCGAAACCGGTTTTTTCAAAAGGCCGGTTTTTTGAATACTCTAGTAGTAGCACAATTTGGCATCATGGGTGGCTAAAAATTTGGTAGTTTGTTTATCCTGGTTTATAGGGTCCTTGGGACTATATTCTTCTGACGAAAATCATAAAAAGCACACACTCAAAAAAAAAAAAAAAGACATGAACTAGAAATTAATCCAAAATTTAAGTCATGCTGTATTAAAACTTTAAAAAATTTTCTTAAAAAGAATTAAAATTCCTTAGGTTTTATATACTCAGAAATAGTTCATATTTTTTCTAAGTAATATTTCTTGATTTTGAAAAAAAAAATAAGTATATTTAATAAAACTTTATAAATTTTTAAGAAAAATATCTTAGTTTTAAAAAATTTGCATTTTAAAATATAAAAAACAATACTAAGTTTAGTTTAAGTTTTTAAAAAAAAATTTAGAACATAATTACTCTCATTTGGTTCAAAAAATGTGTCTTGCTGAAAATGAGAAAGTAATTGAACTTAATGTGTGTTCATTTTTTTTTTTGCAAGTAATAAAATTAACTAAATTTTAGAAAGCTATTTCTAAATTTAGCTTTAAAGTGTACCTTTTTCTAAATTTCAGGAATTGTTTGCTAAAAATTAGATCAGGCAATTTAAAACAAAAGGTAATAAATATTTAATTATGTAATATTGTAATAAAAATTTATTTGGTTTTAGAAACTGATGAACAATTTATAGGGAACATTTTCATGCAACTGGGTTTAGATAAATTTTAATTTTTAAAATTTATTATTTTAAAACTTAAAAATATATTTTTTGTTAAGTAAGTTTTATAATATTTGGGATGTAATAAACTTAGGTATAGGATTGTTTTTCCTAAAAATTTCTTCAGATAATTTAAAAAAAAAATAGAGTTAATTTTTCTTGAATCGAAAAAAATGTATTTTTTGTGGGAAAACTTTAAACTTATTTTCAGTATTTGAAAAAAAAAAACAATAAATCAAAAACAAACAAGTTAAATTTGCTAATTTGAAAGAAAAAAGTTTTATTTCAGGAAGTAAATTAAAGTATCCATTGAAAAAAAAAAACTATCGTGCATGCTTGTTATTTTTGGTTCGTGATCGTGCGAGAGTCAAAAATCGCTCACGTGCCCATATCTAATCTTAACAATCTTAAATATTGAACTTAAAATATATTTTTAAATTTTGTTAGCAAAAGGTAAAAAATTTTGAATTTGCGCTTTTACGTAATAGTTTTGTTTGCTGACTACAATACAAAATATCGCAATCGCATTACGTCATAATGGCTATCCTATAATTTACGTTGCGCCTATAAACTTTATATATATTTTTATTTTTCATTTAATAATAAAATAGTTAAAATATGAATATATTAATAAGGCTTTAAGCTAAAACTGACACAAATTAATTTAATAACACGAAACGTAACTGTGATATTTTGTATTTTTGCAACAATTTCCATAAATTTTTTAATTTAAGAAGACAAAGGACCCCCAAAGTTCCTTAGCCACAGATGCCATGTGTAACTTAGAGCGTGCCTTTTTGTAGTTATATAATTATACAGTCACCCAATGTAGTGACGAAATATTGGAATAAATAAAAACTTATAATGAATTTTTTATAAAAAAAGATCTTGAGCTCATTTTAAATTAATTTCTTTACCTTTTTGATAAATAAAATTAATTATATTTTAAAAACATGAGTTTAGTGTAATTTAATTGATTTAAAACACAAAAATGTGTAGCAAAAAGCTTGTTAAGAGCAGTGTCCTTATAAAGCGAAAGTCCTCCGAAAGTTGAAAAATACTTATACAATGAGTGTAAATTACTCTAAAATATATGGTAAAATATATTACCTTCACCATAGAAACAGTTTTATATTTAATTTTTTTTTTAATTTTCACTTAAAAGAAGTGCTAACATTCCAAAATATGTTCATATTTTAAGGGAGTTAAGAAGTCCTAGTTTTTTTTAAATTATCTAGTAAAATTGATTAAAATAAAATTTTTCTTAAAACCAAGAAATCATTTCCTAACTAAAAGTAAAATTTTAGATGATATATGAACTAATTAAGAGGAAATTTTGCTGCTTCCTAAAAAAATGTAATTTAAAAAATTAAAATTTTTCTATAATTTAGAAAATTTGACTAAATTTTAAGTAAAATTTGTTTCTAAATTTAAAGAAAAATTTTATTTTAAAACTGTCTTCGACGCCGCTTAGATTTAAATTTTTCCTACAAATAAGTAAATTTTTATAAATTCTAGTTAATATTTTTTGGGTGCATTATCAGTGAATTAGCACATATTCAAGGGAATAAATTTGTTAAATTTAACATTTGTTAGCAAAGGGGTTTTGAGCAGGCCTTCAAGGAAACCCCTTTCTCCTTTCTCTAACCCACGTAAGAATTTACAAAAATCCCTTATTCGCCGTTGCCAAATTTCAACATCCTACACCCAGAAAACAGATTCGTGCTGACAACCGAATTTGTTGCCAATCGAATGGTTCAGTTACAGCTACCGAATTGTTTAGTTGTGATTACTGAATTGTTGTTGAGACAACCGAAATATTGCTGTCACAGTCAAGTTTCTCATGTGCCATTTAGTTGTCATAGTCGAAAAAGTCGGTTACTACAACCAAACCATACGATTGGCTACGAATTCGGTTGTCAGCAATAATCTGTTTTATCTGTGTATCTTTGGCCGTGTTAAGTCCATGAGTGATTGAATCAGTCAGTCACATTATTCTTTTATATATAGAGATTAATTTTAAGTATGCATGTTTATAATAATTTTGCCGTTGGAAAGAACATTTCACAAATAAAATACAATTATTTTAATTATACAACGTACATACTATTGTATCGAGACGCTGAAATTAAAGTAAGCTCCAATAAGAGGTGTCTACCAGAGAACTGCAAAATCAACTTTTTTCTTGATTTAATCATACACAAAAATTCTTGTTCACATTTAATAATTCAACAAAATTCACTGTAGAATAAAATCAGCATCATGTTACTGAACGCGTAATTCGGATCGGTTTGAATCATATGTCGATTTTGTTTATTGCAAATTTTATCACTCAACAAAAAGTCAGCGTTGAATAAATCAGAAAAACATAATAGAAACACATTTCATAAATGATATTGTTTATATTAGGGTGGGACTTAAATCCGCTTTTTTAGAATTTTTATCAGTTATAAAAATATTCTTCTTTGTGAAATATAAATATTTTTTTGAAAAAAAGTTTAGGTCGATATCTAATCTATCCGGAAAAATTTAAATATTGTCTAAATTTTTTTCATCTATTTTGATTGGAAAATTAGGCAATATTTAACTTTAACCGGATTGGGCGGGCCTGAGATGTCGACCTAAATTAACAAAAAAAAAAAAATCACAAAGAACAATATTTTTGTTATTCCCAATAAAAATTCTAAAAAAACGAATATTAGACCCACCCTAATATCCATATAACAGTTATGAAATGTGTTTCTACAAAACCACCCCTTTTTTATAGATAAGAAACTATTTTGTTTTAATTATGATTACACTCTTGTTTTTCTGATTTATTCTACATCAAAATAATTATTGTTGACTCGAATGAACAGAATAAAATCAATGGTTTAACAACGACCGATGATTATAAATCAGTGATAAAACAATTTGCACGTCGTTTGATTGATTTAAAATCATCAACAAATATGTGTGTTGGAGTATATTCAGCGTTTGAACGCAAACACATTTTAATTCTTGTGTTGATTGCGTATGAACGTTTTGCAATCAGCAAATGCAGTTCTTTGATGTCTACTCAAAGCATGTATTCCGATTTCTCTGAAACTTAAATAAACTTAAAAGGAGACATTAATTCTTACTCTTAGATGTAAAAAAGATGGTTGAAAATTGCCCTTTCCCCATTCGAAAAGTTTACAAAGATTTATCAGACCAAATAACATATAAGTAAGTAAATCAAACGTTAGATAAAAAATGTGTGTTTTTTTTTAAATTTTAGCTTAAAAAGTTTTTCTGTAGACAAATATATATTTCTTTAAACTGAAAACTCCTAGAAATAGTAAACAATTTTCTGTTATTTTTTATTCTTTTATGTTATTTATTTTAATTTCTTATATTTTAGCCAACATCGTATAGTATAAAGGAATTTTTTCTCAGGGAAAATTCTAAGGTTATATTTTGTGAACGAAGATTTATTTTTTTGTAATAGAAGTCTTTTTAAATTCTATTTATTTATTTTATTTTATACTTTATTTAAAAAAAAATTATGTTCCAAAAAATGAAGTATAGTTTAAAATCTATACAATAAAACTTTTTTTTTAATAAAAATTTTGAGATACGATAAATTATACGATTTTAACGTGTCTAGTTAAAAAGTAAGTAAAGGGACTTTCAAAACACTTTATTTCCACATTAAAAAAAAACTGTACGAATGGCTGAAAAGTCCACTATAAACTAGTTCAAAAGGACCCAGCAAAAAAACTCCTGAGATAAGTCATGTATTATTAAGACAAACCTGTTAAATTTGCAAAATTTTAGTTATATATGAATTAAATTTTAGTTTATAGCAAATCACAATTTATAGTAGTGAAATAAAAAAAAGTTTGCTCAAAATTTGTAGACTAAAAACAATAAAAATAGCTGTTATATTGACAAAATTTAAGTAAATTTTAGATGAATGGAAAATGCTATATATTCTGCTAAAATCAGCAGTAGTCCTTAAAGTACCATAAACAATTACAACACTGAGAATATTATTTAGTTTACTGTTTGTAGTTTATTAAAAAAATTTTCAGTTGAGCTAAAAATAAAGATACATTCAAGGAAATCTTTATTTTAACTTTTGTATACATTTGTTGAAAATGAGTTACTGTCATTTACCGATTTTTTTCAGTTTATTTTTTTTAGTTTTATTTTTTTCATTTGTTTGAAATTTAATAAAATTTAACCACGAAACGAAAATTTGTGTTTTATTAGTTTCCGTTATTACAAATTTTAATTTCAAAAAAATTATATATTCCAACTTTATTTTTTTTTTTTTAAATTGTATGTTTATATACAAAATTATTTCAATTCGAATTGCAACACACAGATCACCGAAAAATTTCAAATAAATGCATAATCATTTATTTTCATTGGTAGACAAAATTTTAAAATTTAACTGATTAATCATTTGTTCTTTACTGATGTATCAGTTATTTAAACAGCATTTAAAAATAAATAACAAAAATCATTTGATTTAAGTGAAAATTAAGTAGACCGGTTTTTAAATGAAATATCTTTTCTTTTAAATGGTATTTTTTGTTATTTTAGCTTACAAACTATTTTAAGTGTACCCAGTAAAAATTAAAAATTCAAGGAACAGTTTGTAGAACACCATATATCGCAATAGCATAGGTACTTATTGATGTTCTACAACCAGTTGTATGGAGTTCGACCTAACAGCAATAGGTTCTTCTGCTCCAAACTATGATAGGTTGCTTTAGAACCCGTTCTAAAACTAATAATGGAACTGATTCTATTGAAATGAAACCTTACATTCAGACTACCAGGAATCAGTTCTATAACCTGTTGCATGGAACCGCTAGTCAATAACCAGTCCTAGAAAAAATTCAATGGTATCGGGTTCTAAAAATTTGTTTTAGGTAAAAACACTTAAGTAAAGCTAAAATTGAGAAAAGGTAACATATTTTTCTTACTGTTTTTAAATTACTAATATTTAGCAAACATATTCTGTTGGTTTCAGCCGGGACCGGGAAATTAGTTAGAAATTTTAACAGAAAAACAATAAATTTTAATTGATTTTTTTTAAGTATATTTTTTTTATTAAATTTTGCACTCACGTTGCCTTTTAATTACGACTAAAATGTTAGTATCATGTATAATATTAAATATTAATACACTCAGAAAAAAAAGTTAGTAGAAAAATTTGTAAACAGTTTTCAATCCCACTTTACTATTTCTGTACTGATTTTTAGTAAAAAAAATTATTATTTAGCAAATCTTTTTGCTATTTATATTTTACAAATAACTCAATTTTTACAAATTTTTGTTGCTAATTTCAGAAATCATTTAACAAATTTTTGAAAACCGAATTGCTAAAATTAGCAAAAAAAAAATTACTAATTTTAAAAAAGTGGATATTGAAGGAAATGTCATTTCTAATTAAAAATTACACCTGCAAACTTAAATTGCCTTAAAATGTTACATAGATTAAAAAAAGGATTGGAAGTGAATTTACCGACATCCATTAAAAATAGCACTAAAATTTTTTTTAGTTCTAAAAATCAGCCCTAAAAACAATTAAAATTTGATCTTAAAAGTAAAAAAAAAAAAAATTACTAAAATATTTTTCAAACCAGAAATTACCAAATAAAAACCATTAATAAATTCGTTTATGTTTTAACAGTAAGGTTTTTAAGCCTTTGATTTTTTTTAATTTTGTCTGAAAAAATAAATAAAAAAATGTTGATGCTCGAAAAAAAATTTAATTTTGTACTAATATTAATAATATTTAGTAATTTTTTTGCTGATTTTAGCAAACAAATTTTAAATTCCACTTTGCAAAAGTTGACTAAAATTTAGTAGCGGCCACTAATTTTTCGACTAATTTCATTTTACTACACGTCAGCAGACATGTGTTGCTAAGATTAGCAAAAAATACCGCTGGGCTCAAATTAACAGAATTTCCCGTAATAACAGCAAAATTTTCAGTTGCCATTACAGAACGTTTTTGGTAAGTGTAATATTTTTGTTCGGTTTACAATTTTTAACTGGTTACATTTTAATAGTACGTACACAGAAAAAAGTATTACAAAACTTTAAGTAATTAAAAATATTTGTTAAAATTTATATTCAATTTCTAACAATTTTTTGTTTAAAATGTTTGTAAATGTTTATTTTTAAATAATTTTTTATTTGTATTTACAAAAATATTCTATGAAATATATTTAATATTACAAACAGATTTTTGGTTTTTTTTTTCGTGTACACATACACAGAAAAAAATATCACATTATTTTAAGCACATAAGATATTTATTCAAATTTAAATTCAACATCTAATAATTTTTTGTTTGTAAGTTGTTATTTTTTATATAAAAATTTTTTGAAAATAATATATTGTTACAAAAAAAAACAATTTTTTTTATTTAGAAATTTCATTGTTGGTGCCTTTTTAAAAATTTTTTAATATGTTTTTAGAAAAATATTCTATAAAAGATTTTTACTATTACAAACAGATTTTTTTAATTTTATTCTGAGTATATTTTTTGTTTAATGAGTTTAATGGGGTTAATCTGTAACTATGTTACGTGAAAATTTATCACGTTCAAATATTCAACTCTAATATATGCAACTCAAATATAGTTTTAAATTTTTATATATAACTTTAGGAAAATTTAACATTATGTGACTCTCCCTATCCTAAATATGGTAGAGTTGCATATTTCGATGTGACAACTTTTCACATAGTTACGGAATAACCCCATAAATGAATTTTTTTAAGTGAACTAATAAAGTTTTCTTCACTTAGTGCAGAACGTATTTTTTAAATTCATTGAAAAGCTTTATAATTTCTGTGAAATAATTTCTTTAAGAAACTTTCTCACTGAGTATATAATTTTTTTAATTTTTTTTTTTTATAATATTTTACGAATAATTGTGACTGCGGAATTTCTTGCCAATTCAATAATTTGCTTGCAGCATACGAATTATTTAGTTGTCGCAACCGAAATGTATTCCTGATACAATTGAAGTATTTGATTTCAACCGAAATTTTGAGGCTTTAACCAAATACCGGTGGCTCCAACAAAACCATTTGGTTGGCAAGAAATTCGTCGCCACAATGAATCTGTTTTCTCTGTGCATAATTCTTTTTAATTCGTTATAAAATGTAAGAGATAAAGTGTACAGCATTTGATAAACGAAGTGAAGGGCAAGGAGGAGGTTGGGGCAAATTTTTTATATTATAACTTTTATTTGATTGCAAAATACACAAATAAAATTAAAATTTCTTTATCCAAAACTGAATGCTCTTCAAATGGTTGGTATTTAGCAAAATAAATATATGAGGGCTAAAGAGTGGTTGAAGCGAACAAATTTTTCTTGAAATTGGCTTTAGCAGACCATACATGGTATTCAAAAGTTTATTGAAAATCTCTAATGGAAACTTTATTGATTTTATTCAAAAATTCATTAATATCACCAAAATGATTGTTTCAGTGTATGCAAATTATAAACAAGTTTTTGTAACATTTTTTCCTTGTGGTTGAATATGTATAATAATTAGAATTATAACATAAAAAAGGCCATTGTCAAAATGTCCTGCGGTATCATGGGTCTTTACAACTGGTTACACATAATAATTAACAATACGAGTACTTTAATTTATGTGGTTACATTTATTACATAAAACACGTCTGTCTATTTGTTTATATATAAAAACAACAACAAAATAAAAAAGACAGTCCAAGAAATAAATTTTATTTATTTTATTCAAATTGCCATTGGAAGTAAATCTAACACATTTTTTATTAGATAGATGAACATTTAAAAGGTCCGTAATAGTTATAATCAAAAACAAATTCGGTTGTAACAATTGAGTCGTTTGTCAGTATGAATCTACTTTCTTTGTGTGAACACCCTTACGACGAATTTATACAGTCACAGAATCTTATAAATTTTTGTAGTGACTGGCCTTCGCTTGAGACATGGCGTTGTTATAAGAGAAGCAATTTGGCACATTTTACACACCTGGTGATATATCATAAAACTAGTCCAAAAGTCTATATTATGTGATGTATTTCAAGAAATATATTTTAAAATATTAAAGTAAATAAAGATTTAGTTTCAGTTTAAAATTTATTGAAATGCACTTACAAATCAATTGAATTCATCAGGCACAACTTCACTTTTATATGGATTACCCATACATTTGTTCATGCTATAAGTTAGCTCAAGTAAGTACGATAAAAAAACTCTTAAAAAATAAACAGTACAGTAAAATTTGTTTTCTGAACACTTTTGAATATTGTATGCTAAATAATCAAAAATATTAAAACATGTATGTGGTTATCGGAGTTGACAAAAAATGTTTAATCATGCCTAAAGAATGACATATATAATATGTACCCTCAAAATATAATGTAAGAAGGAATAACGAAAATATCACTTAATTAAGAAGAAAATTATTTTGTTTTGTACACAAACATTTGCTCTTCTTATAAATATGTTTAATTTTTTTAAATTCCACTTTTGTCCAAGTGTTCGATTGCTTTACCTTAACTGTCTTTATTATCGAGATATTAGCCAATTTTCAAGATAATATGAAAATTACAAAATACGAATACAGTCAACAAAAAACTTTTATAGAAAATTTTGAAATCGTCGAAGGTGTGATGTTCAAAATAAATAATATTAACTTATTATTTTGGGTGTATGTATTTGTGTTTAGGCTATTATTTGGTTGTTAATATTATTTTGGTTTATGTAAAAACAAATTGTGCTGCTTATAAGGGGTGGTTAAATTTTAAGGGCCGATGTTGAATGTGAACCACACCAAGTTTTTTTTTGCATTTTATTTGACATTTCTCAATTTCAGACTCAATTTAAACCATGTAAAGATACACAATCAAGCAATGCGTTAAAGTTATTCAGGCTTATTATGAAAATGGGCTTTTAAATTTTTTGGTCAGCATAATCGACCAAATGTATGCACAATCGGGATAATTCTGCACATATTTCTGCAAATCGGGTCTGTTGGAAATGAGAAAACACCTGTGCATGCTCGCCAAGTTCGTTCTGCTGAAAACATTGCTATTGTGTGGCAGAATAGCTGTCAACCTCGACTCGCCGTCGGTGTTCGCTATCGCGAGATCATAACGGAATTCTTGAAGCCAGAAATTAAGGATAGGGATGTGCACGATATGTGGTTTCAACAGGACTGTGCCACTTTCCACACAGCTAACGAAACAATGGCTCTTTTGCGCGACAAATTCAATGGCCGTGTTATCTCACGTGGTGGCGATGTCAGTTGGCCGCCAATATCATGTGATTTGACACCGTTGGATTTCTTTCTTTGGGGTTATTTGAAAGAAAAGATGTACGTCGATAAGCCAGCAACAATTCAAGAGCAAAAGGATGAGATAATTCGGCACATTAACAACATAGAATTTTAATTATGTCTCAGCGTCATCGAAAATTTGGATTATCGGATGGAGATGTGCCGCCGATGTCGCTGCGGCCATTTGGCTGATATTTTGTTCCATACAAAATTGAACCATATTATCATAATAAAAAGAAATGACAATAATTTCCTAAATAATTTGTGTTTTATTCAAAATCAACATCGGCCCTTAAAATTTAGCCACCTATTACAAAAAATTACATAAATCCTGCTTCCATTTTTCAGATTGAATAAAATTTATTTGCAATTCATAAAAAGCAGACTCTCCCAAATTCGATTTACCTTAAAACAGGACATGTTGTAGAGAAGACAAAACTAAAGGACTCTTTTATTAACCTAATCTAAAATATACAGGACCATGTCTGAAATTTACGATATTTTTATTGGTGCAAAGTACTTAAGAAAAAATATTTAAGCATAAACCCAGAGTTGTCACTCATGTGACATATATGAAAATTGAATAAAGCACGGGTATGGAGTAAGTACAAAACATTCCATAATTGTCCAATAAAACATTAAAATTGGTTTTGTGTATTTTTTTTCAGTTTTTATTGAAAAATACGTGATGAAGGAGATACAAACATATTTTTGTACTAAAAATCTTATCTATTCTAAATATTTTTAAAATAGACTATAGTTTCTGGAATCAAAATATAGACTTATAAGATATTGTGTCTTGTTTTACGAGAAAACCAATTTAATAAATAACTTTTACGCTACGTCAAAACGAGAAAGCAAAGAAAGAAAAAACAAAAAAAAAAAAAAAAAAAAAAAATAAAAACCATAACAGAGAGCACAATATTTAATTTAAAGGATATACTTACCTCCATTTTTTAATAACAAATAAATTTATTTACTTCTTACTTGTTTATTTCTCCTTCTTTTTTATTTGCTTACATTTGTTGTCTTTTGCAGCTATCTTCTCTATTAACCTTGTCAAATTCGGATTTCCCAATTGCAAAGTGTTGCCGCCGCGTTATTTCGGTATGGGCATGAGAAGCTAAAAAAACGCTTTCCGCTCTTATTTAGATATGGCTTCATGGATGGATTCAGGTTTATGTTAACATTCAACGAAGCAGGTCGATCTCGCTTTTCTTCAAAACTGCGGCACACTGATAATATTTAACAACGACATTTTTATATAGACATGCGTATTTTCAAAGAAGTTGAGTGAGTATGCAATCAGAAATTAAAAAAGATATTTTCATCCAATCTTAATTCATCATAAGTTCATTAATTCCTACGTTCGTAAATTCATTCTTAAAATTTAACATATAAAACCATAAATAGTAAAACAGTCTAACTACCCGAGTAAAATAAAAGTAATCTGGCGCTATATTTGATCATATCCAATTTATAACGGTATGTTTATGTGCTGTACCGGTTTAATCATATATCAGCGTGGAGAACAAAGGTTCTTGGGTGTGACCTCGTTGACCATCTTCGAATGCGTAACCTATTATTTTTAGACAGACTGATAATTCAGAAAAGTCCTTTATATTTGTATGAAAAGATACAATTTGGTTCATCAACTAGATAAATGACTTTGATCCATCCCCCTTACAAACTCTAAAATAGCAGCAGAATATTTTTTATTATCGCCATTAAGCTTTGGAATTCTTTACCAATTCATTTTAATCTCATATGCAGAACTGACAGTTTTAAAAAGGCAATTTTCTATTACATTAATATTAAAAGCTAGTCTTCTTATCTTTTATTTTCCTTACTTTACATTTTTTTCTAATATTTTTTATTTATTTTTTTTCTTTTATCATTTTATTTTCTAGCATTCTTCTCTCGATTTTATCTAGCTTCTATTAATATCAAATAGTTTTGTAATTTAAAAAAGATTTAATATTTTTTTCAACTTAACTATTACAATTACCACCCAGAAAAAATATAGTTTCAACTACTTACCAGCCTATTTACTCGTTTAATTACTTTTGTTCGCGATGTCCCAAAAGAAATGAGTGGTCATTACCCTCTAGCTTACGAACAGCCAAAAAAATAATGAGTACTCATTACTTTTTGGACATCGCGAACAAAAATATTTAAGCGTGTAAATAGGCTGGTAAGTAGTTGATAACATGTTTTTGCTGGGTATTATTTTATAAATATATTTTATAATTCTATAAACTCTATTTTATTATGTTTGCATGTTAAATCTTTATAAACTTTTTTTTAATAATGACTTGTTTTAATGTAGTTTATTTGAACTATACAAAAAACTAATTCTAATCACACCATGTCGATGTCGCTCACGTTGGAAAAAAATGTCTCTTGGTTTTATGTGGGCAAATTACAAAGGTTCGGCATCTTTTCAAATTGGTTTTCTTGCGATTCTAATTGATTTTTCTTGGAAATCCAATTAGTTTTTAGCAGATTTCCCCAATTGGATTTGAAAAAAAGGTTTAAAAACAGGGAAATTTACTAAACTTTTTGCAGAAATCAGGGAAATTTGCTCAATTTTCCCCTGTTTTCTCTCAGTTTCCGAACCTTTGTATTCTGTATAAATTTTATTTGGCCGCTGCAGGCGTTGCAATCTCTATACTTATTCTTCCTCTATGTTCTTATTGTTCTAACAATGATAAATCATTAATAAATATAAAATATAAAATATAAATATAAATAATATCAAATTAAAAATATTGAAGATATGCAACTATATCTCATATTTGCTTGCAAATATTGTACCATATAAAATTATATCTTATACCATATAAAAAAATATTTCTTATATTAGACCATACCATACCACATACCATATTAAAAAATATTTTTGTTAATGGACAGTATATTATATCTCAAATATTGGACTTCTGCAACTGGATCTAGTTTTCTAAAAATTCTACTTGTTTGGTCTACTTTAGTCTACGGCATATGATTATATCCAATCTTTTATACTCGGGTATATAAACAATTTCAACGCTGAGAAAAATTCAGTGCAAGAACACCAATACACTCTTATTTTTAGAGTAAATACTCATTTTAAGAATGTAATGTGTCGTTTCAAATCTACTTATTCAAATACTCAGTATTACTACTTTTACTCATACCCAATATTATACTTACAAATTGTCAAGCCAGAACCGAGGAACCGAGGGATCGTGTACTACTTCGACCCGGGAACGAACTATTACCTGATCTCTCTACCGGTTCCTGCTTGCATACACGAGAACCGTTATTTATTCTCGTTGGTAGCTAGTAGTGTTGTAAATTATTTGACCCTATTGGTTAACCAGTTAAGTCATTGTTCGAAAAATGAAGAAAATTTATTAATCGGTTGTTCGGTTATAAAAATCACACATATTCCTTACAAGTTCTCACCGATTTTTCTGTGTTTGTGCAATTAAGAATTTAAGTAAGCGAATTCTTTAATATTTTTGACTTAACAACTTAATTTTTCCAAAGTATTTACTTCATCAAAATTTGTTGATAAATTAAATTAGACACAAAATTCCATGTTGTTTATTAGTTTTTTTTTTAAATTTTGTCATTTTGAATTTTATATGAAACAGTTTTTTTTTTTTGGGAAATACAGTTTTCGAATTAAAAGAAATTTTATATTATTATTTTATAACATCATAGTGCTTGTTAGGAATATACCTATTCACGTGTTTCATTGCTAAGAAGAAATATATATATTTAAATATGTTTTTTGTTAAAGCTCTGCTTAGAGGCTCTAACTTTTCTAAAACTTCGCGATCTGATGAGATATGTTTAAATTTTTTCAATATGAAAATATTATTTTATATTATTTTAAATTTTGTTGTTAAAGGCATTGAAACAAAAATAAAAATTGTCTATCATATTTCCTAAAGCCTATATAACATTTGCTTTGATTCAGTCGATTTGAAAAGAATTTGATTGTATTTTAGTTGATGTTTTTTTCTATGTTTATTTTTGCTAAAGTTAAGAAAATTAGGAAGATTTATGTAAAAATCCAACCGGTTATTCGACCTATTTTAATCTATTATTCGAGTTTTAAATTATGAGTTTTAAATTATTTGTTTCGACATTAACCGAAATAGGGGCGATTAATTGAGAAATTGGTTAATCGATTAACCGAATTGGAAACACTAGTAGTAGTATTCTTTGAACACAATGGTTCTAGTTGTTTATTCTCGTTGTTAGCTAGTAGGTATTGTTTGAACACGGGTACCGCTGCTTATTCAGGAGTACTCGTTGAAGCCGGGAACCGTGTTGTATTGCTGGTCATCATTGTGAAGTGTTTCGGTTAATCGTATTTTATTTTATATTACCTCAAAGGAAGCAGACCTTTAACAAATCTGGACAACTGAGCTATACACCAGCTGGGAATTAAACTGCATTACAAGAGTTGTCTGTTTTTATTCAGCACTGGATTTTAATCAAATCCTATTCTGCGCCAATCGACATGAAGATTGGATAAATATCATAATTATTAATCCCTTGACGCGTTTGCAAAGCAAATGTGGCAACTTTGGAAAATTTTCTATGAACAAAAATATCATTATATCTTGTTAGTTATTATTTTAAGGTACAAACCAACTCAATAAATTAAGCAAAAAAATCGTATTTAATATGTGGTAAACACCATTCCAAATTTTCCAAAGGTTCCATGACTGCTTTTGGATATATCGTGCACTCAAAAAAAAAAAGTTAGTAGAAAAATTTGTAAACGGTTTTCAATCCCACTTTACTATTTTTGTACTGATTTTTAGTAAAAAAATATTATTTAGCAAATCTTTTTGCTGTTTACTTTTTACAAATTTTTGAAAACCGAAAAAAATTACGAATTTAAAAAGTGAATATTTAAGGAAATGTTATTTCTAATTAAAACTTACACCTACAATCTTAAATTACTTAAGGGATCGGAGCTGAGATACCGACTCATGTCTTAAAATAGGACATCCACTTAAAATAGCACTAAAAAGGTTTTTTAGTTCTAAAAATCAGCCCTAAAAACAATTAAAATTTGACATTAAAAGTAAAAAAAATTACTAAAATATTTTTAAAACAGAAATTACCAAATTAAAACAAAATGATAAATTCGTTTATGTTTTAACAATTTTTAAGAGTTTTAAGTTGATTTTGATAAAAAAAAAAATACATTTAAAATTTTGTACTAATATTAATATTTAGTAAGTTTTTTTTTGCTAATTTTAGCAAACAGATTTTAAATTCCACTTTACAAAAAGTTTACTAAAATTGAGTGACGGCTACTAATTTTTCCACTTATTTTATTGTACTACACGTCGGCAGATATGTGTTGCTAAGATTAGCAAAATATACCGCTGGGCTCAAATAATCAACATTTTCCGTAATAACAACAAAATTTTCAGTTGCCATTACAGACTTTTTTTTGGTAAGTCTGTGATCAAATAGAGATTTTCTGTATAGCAAAAAGTAAAATTTCACATAACATATGTTGGCAAATTCGTCAAGAAGTTAATAATTGTGATATTCATGCAATCCTCATGTTGATTGGTGCGGAAAAAGTTTTGAATTTTCCTAGATTTTTTTAGATTTTCTATATGATTTTTGACGAAAAAAAATTGTCAAACTTGCCTTTTCTTGGAAAATTCGCAAAATTTTAATACCACACTACACTCAGAAAAAAAAGTTAGTAGAAAAAATTTGTAAACGGTTTTCTTTCCCACTTTACCAATTTTGTACTAATTTTTATTAAAAAAATTATTATTTAGCAAATCTGTTTGCTATTTACATTTTACAAATCACAGAATTTTTACAGAATATTTACAAATTTTTGTTGCTAATTTTAGAAATGATTTTACGAATTTTTGAAAACCGATTTGCTAAAATTAGCAAAAAAAATTATTAATTTTAAAAAATTGGATATTGAAGAAAATTTTGTTTCTAATTAAAACTTACACCTACAAAATTAAATGTTACATAGATTAAAAAAGCGATAGGAAGTGAATATATATGTCTAAAATAGGACATCCACTTAAATTAGCACTAAAAAGTTTTTTTTAGTTCTAAAAATCAGCCCTAAAACCAATTAAAATTTGACCTTAAAAGTAAAAAAGATTTACTAAAATATTTTTCAAAACAGAAATTACCAAATCAAAACAAAATCATAAATTCGTTTATGTTAAAACAATTTTTAAGATTTCTTAGCCTTTGATTTTTTTTTTTTAAATTTTGTCTAAAATATTTTTTTGAAAAAAATAAATAAAATAAAAAAAATTTTATGCTCGATAAAAAAAAAATTTTTTAATTTTGTACTAATATAATAATATTTAGTAAATTTATTTGCTGATTTTAGCAAACCGATTTTAAATTCCACTTTACAAAAAGTTTACTAAAACTAAGTAGCGGCAGTTAATTTTTCTACTAATTTCATTGTACTACACGTCAGCAGACATGTGTTGCTTAGATTAGCAAAAAATTCCGATGGGCTCAAATCAGCAAAATTTTCCGTAATAACATCAAAATTTTCAGTGCCATTACAGACTTATTTTGATGAGTGTACAGAAACAGAATTTGGCCCACTTGAGATTAAGCTAAAATATATTTTATAATTGGGCACTAAATTTGCTATTCAGCATTTAACAACAATTCTTAAAATTCAGTCACTCTTATATTATGTAACCTTTAAACTACTTGCTGCTCTCTGTTTGACATCAAATAAAAGTCCATTTCAATGACCAAACTTTTATATTTATTTAAATTTTTGTTATATGTTTAATTTATAACTTTTTTTTTAGTAAAGTCATTTTAATTTAAGCTGTCTTACTTTTTAACACTTTCATAAAATATATTTGAAAATACTTTAGGGTATACAACAATGAATATATTTGTAGGGAATATTGTACAATGAAAAGGGTTATCCAACTGCTGGCCAAGGAACTTTTAAATGGAATTAAAAACAAACTAGAAATAAAATAAATTCAATTTCATTTCCAAGTTTTACAAATTTTTTATTAAAAAAATTAACCCATAGTTTTACTTGAACTGTTTTTTAGAATTTTTTAAATGATTAAATTATTGGAGAATTTCAGTACAAAATTGCAATTAATTGGGTAGTTTAGTTCAAAATGGGTGAAATTTGAATTTATAGAATAACTTGTTTCTATACCATTTCAAAATGTCTTCATACCTACTGAACAACCCTTTTAAAATAAGCAAAATATTAAAAAAATTCCATGCTTGAAGGGCAAAAAAGGGAAAAAAACACAACAGAATAAAAAGGAAAAAATTATCCCATACTGAGTTTTTGCTATTGTAACAGTAAAGAATTATTGGAATAAGGAAGGAATAGTTAAAACTAACAAAAAACAAACTTTTAAAAATTTTACAAAAAAAAAACAAAAATGGCAACAAACTTGGCCACAATGGTAATGTACCAAAAACTTGTTTAATCAAATGAATGTTTAAATTTTTTTGCAGCAGCAAAATTTTTCTGTTTTTTTTTTTGATACTTTTTCTTGTATATGATGTTTCGTTCGAAAAAGTGTGTAAAATAAAATTTTTCGAAAACGCGTTTTATTGGTTAATATATTTGGATGCCCAGAATAATGAATTCGAAAAAATAATGGCATTTATAAACCTTATTCAGGGTTTAATCTCCAGTTTTTGGGGGATTACTATCAAAAATGCTTTGATCATAGTCTGAAACTTAGTGATCGAAACATTTTCAAACATTTCCTAAGCCGAGTAATAGATAAAAAATCGTAAAATATTTATATTTTCAGTGCATATTTTTGAATTTGTATTGCATATTGTTTTGGTTTTAGTAGATATTTTCTTTTTATTGTATATTTTTTTTTTACTTCATATTTAAAGCTCATGAAAGTCACTACCCTTTTCATAATTTGCATTACAATTTCAATAACTTCCCATGAAAAATTTAGTAATAGCAGCCCATTTCTTTTTGCGTTACCAATAATGACCTACTTCTGCCCACTGCATTACTTCTAAAGTGAAAATAATAAGTTACTAATAATGTGTTTTAACTACTTATTTTTGGCTTATTAACTAGATTTTTTTGGTTTTGGTATTTATTTATTTTTGTTTCAAATCGTTATCAAAAATCAATTCAAATCAAAAGCAAATAAAAAATTAATAGAAAAAAATTTGAGACATAATAAAAAATATTTTTTTTTATTTTAAATATTTCTGATGATTTTGATTTGAAATGGGATTTTTCCCAAAATATATTATAAAATATTATTTCATTATACACTATTACACCATTTCAAATTTAATATCAAAAATTATTAATTATTTGCAGAAATTATCAATTTAGTTTTAGAAAATAACAATTTAAGAAATTTTCAATTAAATTTCAGATTCATCAGTTAATTTCAGAAGTTTTTGATTTCATTTCAGATGCTATCAATTTAATTTCGCATATATATTAATTTCAGTTATAATTATACTAATTTCTTAAATAAAAGTTTTAATATCGGAAATAAAATAAATAGTTTCTGAGTTTTTACTTTTTGAATATTAAATTGGAAATGGTGTAGTTATTCAGCTACTTCCTTATAAACTCATTGTGTGTAGCCAATCTTTCAGTAACTATCGATAATGCGTTATTTGCAGCCCTTATGCCCTTTATAAGCAACCAGTTATTAACTACCTATGATAAGTTATTTTAACCTTACCATTAACTAGTGTCTTTATTCCCTACTCGTAAGGTTGTAGGTAACTAGCTACCTCCAATTACATCCCTATGTTAAAATAATGAGCATAGCAGGCAAACTTTAACCAGTTACTGCTTATTCTAAAACCCATTATTTGGCAAGGTCTTTTTTTGCTGAATTCAACAATTTTCATCGAATTTTCGTTTTTACTACATCGCATTAAAAGTATTAACTTTTGCTTTTATATCAGATATCAGTATGTCATTTTTTTGTCGCATTGAAGACTGAAAATTATTAAAGTGAGGATAAAGATTAGTCAAAATGTGCAAATGTAAATTTGTTTAGCACAAAAGTGTATGTGATCACGCAGAGAAAAAACATGGTTGCAACATGATCACTGCTACTATATTGTGCTTGCTGCAATCGGGTATGGTTGTCACAACCATATTATTGGTTGTCTAACCATCAACGTGGTCGCTACCATCATTATTATAGTAAATATTTCACTATTTTATGATTGACACCTTGTATTTTATAACATGATTGGCTGTAAGCATACTGTGGTAACAAAAATTCTGACTATGAAAAAAATGTGATAATTATGTAACCATAAAATGCTGTCAACAATCAATGAATAATTATACATAAAATAAAACATGACTGACATTTACAGCCCTAATACGAGTATTGTCTTGTTTTCACAAAAACCAAAATGTCTTAAAAAAACAATCATATATTGTTTACTAAAACTGGATAGAAAATACCTTTCATGTGGCATTAAAACATTTCATAAATTGAAATATTAAGATCCAGTTTATTTTTTTTTAACTTTAGAAGATTTTTTTGAGGGTTTTTTCAAAAATTCCTTATACATGTAATATTATTTACAATAATCAATTCATTGTCAAAAAGATTCTATATAAAGATTTTATATGGATCATATTATGATAATCCACAAATCATAATATAGTTATGGGGACCATAATGTAATAACATTTTGAGCATACTCTGAGTACATGCAATCGTATTATGATAAATTCAACATCATAATATGTTTATACAGAATCATAATATTGTAATATTTGAATCATAATAAAACTGTAGGGACCATATTATGGTAAAATTATGGATATTTTATTATCATAATATGATAACCATAATATAGTACGACTATTGTTAACACAATCATAAACCCAAAAATATATGATGCTCTTCGAATATGATTCTCCCTACCATGTTATTTCTTTGCGTGATAAATAAGTAACACACTGCAGTTAAGGGTTAATTATTTCATAGGCTTACACTGTAATACAAAAGTGAAAAAAAAAATATGTAGGAGTTCTCATATAGCAATTCTGCTTTGGTGGAGTCCATAGGGTTTTAGGGGTGTTTTTTACGATTTGTTAGAATAGAGCCAAAATTACTGTTATGTGGGGTAAACATGTTCTACAAAAATATTTGCATTAATATATTTCCTACAAAGTTGCTGAACATACCCTACACCTCTGATGTAAAACAAACATAGTTTCATAAACCGATATGCTGACAGCCCAAGGGGGGATATATAACCCCCCCCCCCCTCCACGCTAAAACAAAATTCAAGTGATCTTTAAAAACGCCGACACACGTATGTATATTTTTGTGTCAAAACCCTGTAATTTGTACAGTGTAATTAAATGTGTAATTAAATTTTGATTTTAAGTTTAAGATTCAAGAGTTTTTAATCTTGTGACCCAGAGAAAAAAAATTTATAACATTAAAAAGAAAAGTTCATTAGATTTTTTCATGTATACATTCTTGAAATATCTTGTGTTTCTCCCCTCGAATAAGTGAATTACAGGCAATTAAATATATACCGGGTGCCTCAGTATAAATGGACATTTTCATTTTAACATACAAACACGTATTTTTTGAGATAGTTCTGATTTTTTTTTGGATTGTAAATAAGACATTTTCCGATTAGGTATGGAATAAAATGTCCGTCAAATGGCCCCCACGGCTCTGATGACTGGCCATTACTCTTTTCATGAAATTTTCAATGATTTTTTCACCGATGACGCGTTGGATCTGATTTATTCGCATAAAACCGAGATTTAACAAAACCTCAAAGAGAGAAATCGCAATAACTTGGTGGCGAGTTGACATCAGAATTTCTTGAGATAATTTTTTCTCGAAATAGTTGCTGTACACAAAAAAATAAAATTCATAATTATTTATGAAAATTGTGCATAATTATAAAGGTTCATATTATATATGAAGCTTACTTACTATTTATGAAATGTTCCTAACTTCTCAGTGTTTTTGTACAAATTCGATAATAATTATTATGAATATTGTTTGAAAAGAAAAAATCATATTTAATATGTCTTAATTTTTAAATATTATGAAAATTTCATAACTTAAAAATGTGTCTACAATTCCCTACGTTATTCGATGACGGCGGACATACATAATAGAAACATGTTCATATGTTTTATATTATTTATATTATTATTTTTTTAACTTTAAATTCAAATTCTTGAAAAAATAATAATAAAACTCTAGAAAAACAATACACAGAGCATTTATGTTATGGAAAGTTTCCTGGCTTATATGATTAGGTAAATAAAATTAATTTAAAATATGAATATCTAAATTCCCAGTATTATATGTATTTATGCACTCGTTCCTTAATAATAAGTTTTTTTTACATTGGCACATTTTTTAAGTACTTTTTCATAAATAATATGTATATCTACATATATTTTAAGAACCATTTCATAATAAAGGAGTACACAAACTTTCCCAGTATTATTTTTAATAAGCTGTTCATAAATACAACCTGATTTTATGAAAAAGTTCTTAAATTAGTACATTGGCAAATTTTCATAAAATATTCATAAATAGTATGAATTTGTTTTTTGTGTGTGCAATAAATCGATTGTTTCATGCGCACTGTGGCAGGTTTCGCCGACTTGCTGAAAACACTTGTCGCCCAGATCTATGACGTTCAGTTGAAGCCACAAGAACTCCGTTCTCATGTTCCTGTAACGAATACCGTTCACAGTCACTGCAATTTCGGCCTCATCTTAAAAATCGTAAGGCCCCATCACGCCGCCTAACCAAAATCCGCAACTAACTGTTGCCTTTTGTGGGTGCATTTATTTCTCATGGATTTCATGACGATTTTCTGAGCCCCATATTCGAAGCACAATAGTTTTACTGTCCATAACCGATCCAGTTTCTCAAAATTTTTTGAGAAACTGGATCGATTAGTTGACATATTAGGTGCATTTTCTCGACTGAAATTTCTTCGCAACCTATCTCAGCATAACTTTTCAAATTTTTGTAATAAGTTATCGCAATTATAATATGTTGTTCCTTCGTAAAGTGCTCCATTTTTTTTTTGCCAAATTTTATGGTTGCCACTTGCACAAAAAAAAATTAATGACACTAAATTTAAAAAGTGCACGGTTACTGAGACACCCTATATTAGTTTAAAGAAAATAATGCTCATGTTATTTCTTTTTCTAATTAGGTATTTTAAAAAGTCAATATGTCTAGAGGTTTAAAAGTTAAAAGCTCTAAAAAATTTCCACTAATATGTATTACTATTAAATTTATTAAATCACCCTCTATAAAGTAGGGTGACCATGCATTTCTCGAGATACATCAGGTGCAAGTACGTGGTGCTAATCAATATTTCCTAATATGTGGATAAATTAAAAAAAAAATCAAGTGCATTTTTTATTTTAATTGCCACGCTCATTGGATAAGAAGGCCGATATATCAATTGTGACCTGCTGTGGTTAATGAATGTTACCCTTATACTATTTTAAAATTAATTTTTATAAAATTTGAACAGTTTTAGTTTTGCTAAAACTCATACTTATTAACTATGTTGTACTTTATTTTGTCCTGTAGTGTATACATATTACGCAACAGTGTAGAAACAGAATAACAACGTGCCGAATTTTTTCATACAAAATTGCATATCAAAAATACGTCAAATATTGCGGTTGTGCGAAAGAATCTATTTTATTTTCACGAAACTTTTTCCAATCATTTTCTAATATTTTTTTTTATTCCTATTATCTAAACAGTGTTGCAGCACTTTAACAATTTTTTTTAAAACATATGATAAGTAAAAATAACATACATATTCTATCGCTCTCATGTGCTCTTAGTGTAATAGCTAATGAATAATGAAATATAAACCTACTTCATATGTTCGATTAATTTATTTTTATTAAAATTGTAAATAATATTTTTATTGTTTTTTTTTAAGATTTAAATGTAATAACTAAAAAAATATTGTGTTCTTAGTAAACAGAGGCAAGGATAGAAACTTGACGGTAACTTTTACACTAAAATATTAATATTTATATGATAGTTTTCTCTCACAGCCACAATCGTTGTACTTCGAGTTCTTATTCTGGGCTAACATACAGGGTTTAATTTGAATAACTGCACAAATTGCTTTAAAAGCTATTTCACGCAAGATGTAACAACAAGCCAAGTTAAGAAACATTTGCAGTAATGGTTCTTCAAACACTTTTATTACAGACTTGCACAGATACGGGTTGTATGTAAACGCAGTCACTGGCAGAGATATACGAACATACAAGTAATATTTTTTATGCATAAAAGGGAGTTGATTTAAAAAAAAACGACTTGAAATATAGCACCCCTTGCGATTTAAATATATTTCAATGAAATTTAATTTAATATATACCAAATATTGAACTTAATTTTCTCTTTTATATTTTTCACAATTAGTTCTTGTTTATGATATTTTTAAAGATCGATTTTAATTAAAAGATTAATACCTGTTTACTTACCACAATATAACCAGAGCTTAGTGCTTAACAATAGTTATGAAGGTCAAAATTTGTATGATTTCGATAAGTTGCCCCAAGGTAATCAACAACAAGACTGCTGCAGTTCTAATCTCTAATTGATTTCTCTCGCATTTATATAACCAAAAATTGAATTTTTAGATTTTTTAATTTCTAACTGAAACCGCCGCACTTTTTGCGTCATTAACTAAAAATGATAGAAGCGCACGAATTAACTTTAACTTATACTAGCAAAACTGACATCTATGCCATTAAAAAGATAATCAACCTTGTACCTACATACATATGTTTTAAGTGTGTTTTGTGTTTTGCAATTACAAATAAAACAAATTTTAAATTTGGAAAACAATTTGTCAGGTAAATATTAAAGTTTGTTTATACATAATTTACTATTTTTATGAATTATTTAAACACTGGTTGGTCACGCTCGGTAGATAAGCCTGCTTGACAATATTTGAGTTAAAGCGTATCACCTTATACACACACTAAAGAAACTATGCAAAATTATTTCTAGTTTTGTTTTATACAATTCTGTGAACTTTTCCTATATAAAACCTTTAACTTCGTAGGACATTTTCCTCAGATTCCGAGGACTTTTGCCAATAGAAATATTTTGGAACCTGGGACATTTGTTCTATAGGAAAATCCCCAGATTGCGGTAAATTTTTCCTATATAAGAACTTTGACATTCTGGAATAATTTTTTCTATAGAAAAAACAACTTTTTCATATAGAAAAGCCCTCATATTTTTATTACTTTTTACCATAGGAGAAACATTAGATCTTGAGGAATTTTTCCTATAGAAAATTCTCGTATTATTAGGATTTTTTTTTTTCAAAATATGAGGATCTGAAATATTCTGAGAACTTTTTTCTGCAGATTTTTTTTCTAAAGAATTTTGTCATAGAAAAATCTTCAGATACTGCCTCAAATCCTGAGAACTATCCCCTTAAAAAAAACCATAAAATTTTGAGGACTTGTTCCGATAAGAATTTTTTCCTTTAATATTCTGACAATTTTTTCACATAGAAAAATCCTCAGATTATGAGTAATTTTTTCTATAGCAAAATCATGGGGTTCTATATAGCTTTTCTTATGAAAAAATCCTTAGATATTGAGAACCTTAATCTATAAAAAACTTTTCTTAACGAAAAAACCGTCAGATCTTAATGACTCTTTCGAAAATGGAAGAGGAAATAGTGGAAATATGTTTCAAAAGGCTGACAGCGCGACCGATATGTAAAACGTCAGGAAAATCTTTTCTCAGGCAGTGGTGCTACTTTTAAATAGCTTCTCATTTGTAAGTATGAAAAATAAGAACTTTTAACGGAATAAAATTTTTTAATTTTTTACTTTTAATTTTAGAATGCGGTCATCTAGAAATATTTTAGAAGAATTTTTTTCATCATCATCCTTATTCTGTCCGCAAATTCCATCATCATCTTCGGAAACTCAATCTCCACTACCATCACCAATCGGATTTTCACAAAATTCATCAAATATTTGTACAATGTCATCCACCAAAATAATTAACATTGATACACCCACCGTTGAAACTCCTTGAACTAACATCTTGAAGAAATGATTTGTATTTTTATATATTTACAATACTTTTTTTATATAAATTAAATTTTTTAATTTTTTTTTATAAATTTTTGGAAATAACCACAAAGCATGAAAACTTTTTTTCGTTTGTTTACTTTTCAATTTCTCAATCCATATGACTCGATTCCGTAATTTGAGTAAGTTTTTATACAGAAGTTTTCCGTTTACGCTCAGGTAATGAAGCCTTTAGAGTTTTTTTATGGGAAAAATCTTCCAGAACTTTTGTTTCTCTCCCCGAAATCAGTTATACATAACTCCATAAACTATGAACTCTTTTACAGTTTAACAGACAAATCTTCAAGGAATTATATAATTGCGCCAAATAAATTTGAATTTAAGATAATTTTTTAAAAGTCTGTGTAGAAAATTTGTAAGGAGACATACTCTGTGGGAAACCTGGGGTCAAGTGTCTACAAGTCACCACTTTTGTAGACTATTTCGGGTGATTTTTTGGTGACATGTCTACAAAGCGTTTATACATTTTACATTCCTTTTTTGCCGCTGCAAAGCTGTGCTTGTTATTGTTTTATTTTGTTGAAAATACATGTGCATAGCTGCATGCAAAATTAAAGTTTTAATAAAAATATTAAGAAAAATTAATTTAAAAGGTGAAAAAAAAACAATCAAATTTGTATAAAAATAGAAATAACAAGAGGCAACAATTTTTAGTGAAAGTTGCAACTCTAGTCATTTTGTGGAGCCTGATGAAGATTTTACAGAGCCTGTAGATTTTTATAAAAAAAAAAATTATTAATAAAATATCTAATTTAGCAAAACAAATGCACCTGTTAAATCTTATTTCCTTCCATGTGCGGAAATCTAGTAAAAAGTTCCAAAAGTGTGGACTAGAATTACTAAAATGTACTAGTGAATCTCTGGTTCCAATGTCAACACCTAGTCAATAGTTGTGTAGATTCGCAATGACACGCACATGTTAAATGTCTACAGCAGAAAGCGTTGGCTGGGGTATAATTAGTCAGTAGTACTGGTGACAAAGTCAATAGTGAATCAGTACAGTTTCACTATCGACATTTCCTACAGGGTAATTATATTTCTTTTGATAATGCCATCTATTGCCAAAAATTTTTGGTACATTTAACAAAGACACAAACCATAAGGAAAATAATTCAAGATCATAAGAAAATATCTTATGAAAAAAGTATCTTTCAGATAAATATTTCTCTCATTTTTATGCGATCATACTATACACAGGCCTGCCATATTTGCCGATTTATTGGCATTTTGCCAATTTTTTGCCTCAAAATTGTCAAAGTACCGATTTGCCGAATTTTACTTTAAAAATGCCGATTTTTTGTATTTATCAAAAACACGGTAACTTTGTTTGTTTTAGTATAATTTACAATTTTGGGCAACATTAAAAGGAGATAACTGTTAAGAAGTTAGCGCTCATTCTAAAGAGAACAAGTAAAAAAAGGCTTAAATTTCGCTGTGCCGAATTTTTGAATACCATCCATCAATATCCCAAAAATTTTGCTCTAACGGTTTTGATACAAATAATGTAAAAAACTTTTGAAATTATAAAATATTTAAACGAATCAAATCAAATATATTTATATATTTTAAAATATATTCTTGAAATTGTAAATAATATTAACAAGATATTTCAAAGTGATTCAACAGAAATACAAAACCTATACAGCCAAATGGAAAGTCTTTTAAGAACTGTATAAAGTTATTTTATAAAAAACGATATTTTAAGTGATGAAACTTATTTAATGGAATTTATGAACACAAAAAACTTTTTGAACTTTGATGAGATATATTTAGAATTAATGGCTAAAGCTTAACAACAGCGAAATTAACAAAATTGTAAATAATTGTATTAATTGTTATATAGAACTTGCAAATAAATTATATAAAAACGTTTTGATTTTGGACAAAAATCTTATTAATCTCTAAATATGATAAACCCTAACAATATTATGAACAAAGACAATAAATCAATAATTCTTTTATGGAAATTCTAAAAGAATTTCCCAGATTTATTTCTAAAAAAGAAAAACAAATTTTAGAGTCTGAACTCAGAGCATTAAAATTTGTAAGATTTAAAGAATTTTTTGAAAGAAGTGAAATAAATTTACAAGCTTTTTGGCAAAAAATTTTGGGATTATACTGTTGCATTTCCAGTGCTGTCAAAGTTTGTACAACAAATAATGGTCCTTCCACATTCTTTCGCAAAAGTGGAAAGAATTTTTAGTCAAGTCAACCTAAATAAAACAAAATTTCGATGTTCCATGGAAAATGAATCTTTACAAGGAATTCGGTTTCCTAAAGATTATTTAAAATTTAATAATTCAAATTGTTTTAATGCTGATATTAAAAAGGATTTAATAAAACGGTCTAACTCAAATATGTATCTATAAAATATATGTTCATACAAAAAAGTTAAAAAAAAAAAAACTTTTTTGAACTTTTAAAACAATTATGTTTTAGTTAATGCTGAATTGTTCTGTTTTGTTATTTTTTGTTAATAAAAATATGTTCTCTGTATTTAAAATGAGTTTTTTTTATTTAAAATGGGTTTTTTATTTACCCTTTTTTTTTGTTGCCGATTTTTGTAAATTGAAGTGCCGATTATGCCGATTTTTTTTTTAAATATGCCGATTTTTTATCAAAATCATCTGGCACCCCTGACTAAAAATGTAAATGCTTTAATTATTGCTGGAAACAATGCTATTTATAAAGTGTGAGTTATGTTTAGTTACAATGTTTAATTGTTGTTTGAAAAATTGCAATTTTAATTTTATTGTTTAAAAAAAATGTTTCCTATAATTTGTTTAAAAACTAACAAAAAAATTAATTTGGTTGTAATATTGTTTTTCTGCTTAAAAGAGTAAAATAAGAAAATATAAATTTAGCATAAAACTTAATAAAACCCAGCAAAACTTTGGTAATGGGTGCGATATACTCATGCATTACTTAGTAATGATAGCTCGTTGCTTTTGCGTTATAAGCACCTATAAAGTAATAAGTTGCACATTATTGACAATGTATTACATGATTTATAAATGTAAAGTAATAATTAAAATATTTTTTAAAATTAAATTTTTACACTGAAAAAATTTACAAAACTATCTTTGTAATATTAAGCATCTTTCATAGAATATTACAGTATAATTAAGATATACAAAAAAGTTTTTTTTTTTTATTTTTTTTTCTAACGTCAAATTTTTTTCTAAGAATTTCTGTATGAAAAATAACAATTTTCAAACATTTCCAACAAAAAATTGTTAGAAATCGATTTTGAATTGTAACATATATTTCATATACATATATTATTAATTTGTATTTTTTCGTAAGGAAATGAGTAATGAATGACCACTTTATATTTAATAACGCTTGAAATATTTGTAATATTTTTTTTTGTGAAAATTTATTTTTAGACAGATTACTTTTTCCATATATTTTTGTAAATTCAACAATGGAATTTGTAAATAAGAAAAAACTTTTTGTTATTTTTTTAGAACTTCAATTTTTATTTTTAAAGAAAATTTATTTTTAAGAATTTCAAACATGAAATTTTTAGAAATCGAAATTAAATTTCAAATATTTGAATTGCTTAAAATTTTGTGATACCTTTTTCTGTGTACATGACCTTGAGGCTCATCGACCCTTATAAAGTAATTCATTGGTTCTTATAGCTATAAAATATTTTACAAAATATTATGTTAATGTGTGGTTTTGCTGGGATGTATACATATTTCATTATTTTACAGGTATAAGAAATCCGTGGGTAATTAAATTTCACCAATTCAAAATCAATCTCATCTCCTAACTAACGTCAAAATTCCTGGTTTCTGTTCTTTTCTATCCTGGATTAAATGTGATGAAACAACGTATGTAAGTCCTCGGGTACTAGAAAATTGTTAGTGTTCTAACTATTCATAACACCATCTCATTGTTAGTATCTTATTATTTTATTAAAATCAATTAATTGCGATATAAAAAAGCATTGAATTCAAGTGTTTGCAAAATGTTCAACGTTTGTATTACACTAGTATTCAAGGCTGGAATTAAAATTGATTAGCACTGGTAAGTTCGACTGAAATTCAATTATCCCTTCAGCAGGAGTTTACTATTGAATTACTGCATAATTCAGGTATAATTCGAGGCTAGATTTTAACTTACATTGAAACTTTTCCTTTTTTCCCCTATTTGTTGATGTTTAATAGTGAACTTTAAATTACACAATGTTTCATATAAAGGGTAGGTAAATTTTAAGGGCCGATGTTGAATGTGAACCACACCTAAACGTCAAGTTTTTTCTGCATTTTAATTGACATTTCTCAATTTCAGACTAACTCAATTTGAACCATGGAAAGATACACAATCGAGCAACGCGTTAAAGTTATTCAGGCTTATTATGAAAGTGGGCGTTCAAATCAAAATGCATTTCGTGAATTTCGTGATTTTTTTGGTCAGCATAATCGACCAAATGTGTCCACAATCGGGAGAATTGTGGGCATTGTGCTCGCCCAGTTCATTCTGCGGAAAACATTGCTGTTGTTCACGATAGTGTGTCATGAGGTCGGCCAAGCATTTACCGTGAATGGTGTTTGCTATCGCGAGATGATAACGAACTTATTGTGGCCAGGAATGGAGGATATGACCCTGGACGATATGTGCTTTCAACAGGACGGTGCCACTTGCCACATAGCTAACGAAACAATGGCTCTTTTGCGCGACAAATTCAATGGCCGTGTTATCTCACGTGGTGGCGATGTCAATTGGCCGCCAAGATCATGTGATTTGAGACCGTTGGACTTCTTTCTTTGGGGTTTTTTGAAAGAAAAGGTGTACGTCGATAAGCCAGCAATAATTGAAGAGCTAAAGGGTAAGATAATTCGGCACATTAACGGCATAGAACCTCAATTAGGCCTCAGCGTCATCGAAAATTTGGACCATCGGATGGAGGTGTGCCGCCGTGGTGGCCGCGGCCATTCGGCCGATATTTTGTTCCGTACATAATTGAACCATGCCATATTATTATAATAAAAAGAAATGACAATAATTTACTAAATAATTTGCGTTTTATTCAAAATCAACCAAAATCAAAAATTTAACCACCCTTTAAATACGCATAATGCCCCAAAACTTGTCGCAGGTACTTTGTAACAAAATATTTATTCTTATTTTACAAAAATACTCAGTAAAAATTGGTGCAGATTTATAAGGGTGAAAGCGTTTTTCCTCCCTTACAAACCTGCTTGCGTAAGGCATGACTTTTATAAGGCGAATTAACACTTAAAAACAATATTTCATAAGAAAATTAGCTCTCTTTTCAGTAAGCGCATGCATGCATTCTTGTCACGTATGATTTCATAACTAATATGATGATATTACCATTTGCTTACATGAAGTGCTACTTTCATGCCTCTTTTTATTTTATGAATTCATGGCTGACATGAAGGTATTTCCTTACTGCTTACATAAAGCGCTATATTCATGCCTAACTCTAAAATAATGACTTCGTTTTTATATTTTTTTTAAACTTATTATTATTTATTAAAATATATACACAAACTAACATTAAACGTTAATAAAAACTGAAAAAAATGTAATATAAATTTTAGAAATTTAAATTAATAATTAAATTAACGAGATCAAAAAATAATAAAAAATACATTATTAACTTCAAAAAATACATTTTCGTGGGTTGCAGTTGTATAAAATTTTAATTTTAATGAAACTGTGTAAACTTATTAATTTAATCGGGCATTATTTTTTGCGCCAGATTCTCCTTTGCGGACAAAATCTAAACATACGATTTTGACTTTAATTTGTTTATTTAACCAGTTTCTCACGCTTAAGTCATATAAAAGTAAATTTTTGACAAGCCATCAGTTTTAATTGCTCCTATAAGATATAAAGGACACTATTAATGTTTAAGATAAATATTTCATCAACAAATTAAAAATAGTTAAATAGCCGATTTTTTCCTTGCTTTACATGACTCCATAAAAACACACACATGCTGTTTCCAATATAACAATTCATTTATTTTATGTACATATATTTGTTATTAATATAAGGATAAATTTAATTCTAATTATTTATTTTTAAATCTAATTAAACTTTAAAAATGATTTTAAAATTTTTTAATTATATTTCTCCTAGAATTCATTTTTATCACGTCAAAAAGTTCTGCCCATTTAAAAACAATATAATGACTAATCAGGGTTTTATTACATAATCTAAAATAGCTCGTTAAAACTCGTATAAAATTAATTAAATTAAGAATTGAAAATTGTTTGCAATACAACCTGCTTCCATGTAAGAGATAAGGGTAAGCATTACAATAATTTTAATTGTCTGTTTACATCCTGCTTCTGTGTAAGGGGTTAAAGTAAGCTCATAAAATTTACCCGCTATTTATATAAGCTCTTCTGTTTTATCCTGCTTCCGAAATCAAAAAATTTTTCTTATTGGGTATACAAGATATTTATAATTTCGGGCTTAAATAGTTTTAAAGTTTGTAATTTTCTAAATAATAATAATAACTAGTCACTTCTTTAATTAATTTATAAATATTAGGTGAAAACTATATTTTTTTTGCAAAAACAAAATATTTAATTTAATATTTTCTAGCTTGTATATCCACCCAAATTAATTACATAATTAATTGAATTGTCATTAGCTAATTGTGTCTTTTGAACTAAATTTGCCAAAATACTTACTTTCAATTAGATCTTTCGTCATTGTTCACATTGCGTTTGTATGTGATTGTTAAATGTTCTTGTCTCAATTACAGTAGGTATCAATTCTGCTGGAAATAATGCAATGTTCCAAGATGCACGCCAAAATGTTTTTAGAAAGCAATCTATAATAATACTAAAACTTCAAAAATTCCTCTCATCTGTCCTAATCTTAGAGAAATTGACACAAATTTTCCAAAAGTATTAAGGTACACGACATTTCCGTACCTGCATTATTAGTATATTCCAAAAAATATACAGTTTGCCTTTTTTATACATAAATATTTGTTTAAAATTTACAATTTAAAAAATTTACAAAATACAAAAAGTTGGAAAAATTTGTCAAACTAAAATTAATATAAAATATTGCTTAAGAAAAAAAAGAGCATCAAACTAAATAAAAACGTTTAGTTCAGTCTACGGTATAGAAAAAAAGAGTACCCTTTTCATTGGAATAGCAGGCCACATACGGAATGGTTAAAAGATATGCTGTCATACATGTGGGATCACTTTTGATGGGAAAAATTTCTTCTGATAATGTTTTGTAGGCTTCTGTAAAATGAAAGAGGACAAGTACAAAGGAATATAAAAAAATAATTGTTTACTAAAAAAATAAATTAAGAAAATATCTTAAAGATATATATGTATAAGCAAATTAAACATTAAATAATGCATTTCATATGAAAAATTATGTATTTTTCTTAAAGAATACTTTTTAGAAATTTATATTTTCCCTTTCTTGATAAGAACGAAAAAACTATTTTGAAGATGCTCTTTCGTTCTTTTTTTGATATTGAATTTTGTTTACCTTTTATTTCTGCCATACATATGCCTTCTTCTGGTGTTTTCCTTTCACTTAGTATGGTCTTAATATCATTATCGATATTTGGATGATAATGCCGAATTTCAAAAAAATATTCTAACATATCCATTATTTTGTAAAATGTTCTTCTTTTTTTATATAAAAATGTTTTTTTTTTGACAAGCAATTATGTTTTGTATAAATTTCAAAATGTTTTTATTTTCTTTACTCTACAATCGGTTATACTTATACAATCGTTAGCTTTGATAAGATACTGATTTTTTATTTACAAAAAAAATTTATTTATACTTTAAATTCTTAAAACTAAACCACGCTATTGGTGTGGTGTGTATCAAAGTATATTATTGCAACAAGGGGTGCACTCATAAAATTTTTTAAATAAATAAATAAAAAAAAAGAAATTAATTAAAAAGAGTAAGAAATAATGCTATACACAGTAAAATCAAGTGCTAAACGAATTAAAAAGTGCATTTTGGTTGCAACAACCAATAAATTCGATTTGCACCACCATATTTAAAAGCGAATATTTTGGGTTTTGTAAAACATTCATCCGTTTTCAGTCATAGAAACCGAATTTCAGATGAAAATTTATAAAATTTTTCTCTGTGTGTAATTCCACTATTCCAGCTCCTATAAAGGATAACCAAATATTTAGAGACCCGGTTGATAAGGTCAACCTTCCAGCTGAATTGTTTCTAATCTACTTTATCGGCAAAACTTTTTGAACGAATCCACTTTTGCGAATAGCAGTAACATTTGTTGTTCATATTCCATCGATCATAGGCCAAGCCTTGGGGAGGTGGGGCCAAATGCCAACATATAAGTGATACATTCAATCATGACCTAATAACAATCCATAAGGTGTTCAAAAATTCGTTTTTTTTGTGTGCAAGTGTGTAATCCTACACTCAGAATATTATTTCTTTAAAAACAACTTTAAATACATATTAAATTATTCGAAAATACAATCAAAAAGATGACTACTGATTATATTCAACCCATTTTGTTGTTTATTTTTTATCATTGTTTAATAATCGACAAAAGTAAAAACAATAGAAAGTCGTTTAAAATAACCATCAAATTTTTACCGACAAAAAGTTAGAAAAAACTACTTTTGTGGTTTGTTTTTCAAATTAAAAGTTTTTTTATTTGTATGTAATTACAAAACAGAAGACAACACTCTAAGATGTATATATTTTTATTGGATTTGTGTGTATGTATATTTGAATAATTTCGTGTAATTTTTATTGAAATAATTTTGTATATATACAAAGTATTTTGGTAAAAAAACAAAAAGGAATTATATGAATTTTGTATTTTTTGAAGCAGAAAACAAAAAATTTTACATTTAACTGAAAATATCAACTCCTACTGAATGTCTGTAAATTTTTATAGTTTGTTTTTTGAATGACTGATTGAAATAGTTAAAAAATATATATCTACGAATTTCAATGGATTCTTCATTTAAAAACAAAATTAACGTATGTATTACTTTTTAAATAAACCACAGTCGGTAACGGAAAATATATTGTGAGTGCAGGAAAGGGAATTTTATGGACTTTTTACTGATGCCTCTTTTTGAAATTTTTTTCCTTTTCAGAATTTGCTGTTATAAAAATTTAAAAAATATTTAGTACTTTATATTGAGAATTTAAGCGGACATGAATTTTTCCGTTTATGACACGGCATTTATTTATAAAATTTTATGCAGTTTGGCAAAAGTAGGGCAAGGGCCTACTTTCTCTTAAATGTATTTGAATATTATTTGGCACAGCGCTTGAAATGCCTATATAACTTAGCTTCTGTTAAATATGTTAAAGAAAAACTTGACATGGTAAATGTAGGTGCCTTAAATTTGCTATTGTATTAATTTGCCCTAACGATAAATACATTGTACATATAGGAAACTTTATATTTTTAGTAGTGTTTCCAATTATTCGACCCTTCCGGTTAACCGCTTAGAGCATTATTCAAAAAATGACAAAAATTGATTAATCGGCTATTCGGGTCTATTAATCGGAATAATTGGCGATTAATGAATTAACCGTTTAATGCAAACTAAATGTATTTCTTTTCTAAATAATAAAACAATGAACTGCTTTTTTAAGAAATATCAAGTTAAGTCTACTGCATTGGTTTATAAAGGGTTTGTTTATGATATTCGAAGCATCCTGAGATTTTATAAGGAATCATGTGTTATGATCTTGGTGGTTTTTGGAAGGAATCTGAGCACTATTTAATATTGTCTCATTTTCAGTGGGAGTAAGCCCTGAAGCCTAAAACAGATAAACGCAGTATTTTTATAAGTATGTTAAAACATTTTGTCTCTAAAGCTGATTTTTTCTTTATTTGTCACTGTCGAGAAATTAGAAAATTTTTAAATAAACAATAGCTGCATTCAAAAAGTCGACGTGAGAAAATTTTTCAAGATTTAGAAAAATTAATAAAACTTTTGAATTGTTCAAATAAGAATAAGAATTCGTTAATAGTTTTCACGAAACAACTTGTTTCTACTAAGGTCCTTCAACTTTATGTATCTTTTTTGGTAAATCAATTAAGTTACCAAATTCAATGTAATTGTATTTTTTAACGAAACTTTTTAAGAAAATAAAATTTTCGAATTGCAAGCAATTCTCTCTTATTATATAAGAAAATAAGAAACGTCATAGTGCTTGTTAGAAAAATACCTAGCCACGTGTTTGATTGATAAGAAGCAGAATAAAGGTTTTAATATCCCAGCAAAATGAAATGGATGTTATTCTTGACGAATCTCTTTTTCAGAACATCCAAAGTAGTTAATGGTGTAAATTTTTCGATTTGTAAGAAGTCATTTTAAACAACTTTCAAAATGTTGATATTAGTAAAAAAAACTAGTAAAAAAACAATTATTTAGTTGGTCCATAGATGGTTAATTCCTGCAGTCATTAAATGACTTACTGAAAACATATTTTGCATACCAGTGATATTCACTTTCTCCTGGTCGGAATAATAATTCTTAGCGTGTTCAAAATCACATTTTAAACTTAAAAAAAGCCACTCCCTATATTTTGTAGTCCTTATATTTAACAACTTCCGTAAACTAATGAAAAAGTCCATCTGCTCATCGATTTTTCATAGCACCGAAATAAACTACTTCCGCCCAATGCATAATGTTCATCATTATTTGTGCATTTGTTGGGCACTACTACGAGTTGAGGTGGACTGCTCTTCAGCCACACTATCGCGAACAGCAGCAATATTTTCTGCAGTACGAGTTGAACGAGCATGCACTGGTGTTTTTACATCTCCTACAGACCCGGTTTGCTCAAATTTTTGCACGATTTTTCCGATTGTACGCACATTTGGACGATTAAATTAACCGAAAAAATCACAAAGTTCACGATATGCATTTTGACTTGAACGCCCATTTTCATAATAAGCCTGAATAACTTTAACGCGTTGCTCGATTGTGTATCTTTCCATGGCTCAAATTGAGTTAGTCTGAAATTGAGGTGTGGTTGACATTCAACATCGGCCCTTGAAATTTAACCACCCTTTATATGTTTTAAATCATTTCAAAAGAAATTGGTTATATTGCTCCTAGAATCACTTCTGGAACTAGTTAATTGATAGCTAAGTCTCACATTTAGTTATGTTAATATAAATGGTTCCGAGTTTCATAGAACTTATTCCGGTGTAATATGCTGTTCAATTAATGTGGTTGAAACCGATTTTTTTAAATAGAAGAAAAGGAAGAATTCTTACGAAACTAAAAAGACAATTATAACCCATTGATTTTACACAAATTCAACCTGGTCTTGAACGACTTAAAAATATAATTTATTTTAATTCTATTTTTTAAAGGAATAAAAACAAAAATTTAAAATTGTCTATCTTATATCCTAAAGCCTATATATCACTTGGTTTTTGATGCCTCAAGAAGTTATATAATCCTTAAGCATCTCTTTTACCCGATTTTAAAAGAATTTCATTGTATTTTAGTTAGTTTTTTCCTAAGATTTTCTTTTGAATTTTTTGCTCAAAATTTTAAAATTTGGAAGTTTAAGGAAAAAATATCTATATTAAAAATTTAACTGGTTTATCGACCCATTTAAACCGATTATTCGGGTCGAATAATTATTTGAGCTTTAAATTATTTGTTTCGACGTTAACCGAAATAGAGGCGATTAATCGAGGAATCGGTTAATCGAGTGACTGAATTGGAAACACTAATTTTTTGTCAAAGACCTATGCAAATGGTTTATACTCCACATGAAAAATTCTGGTTTTAAAATTGAAAAAAACTTGTCTAGATTTTGAGTTTTATAATTTTTGTTAGGAAATCGTTTTTTATCAATAAAAGTAAGGACCACTCTAATGTGTGTATATAAGAGTGGTCCAAAAAAAAAATATCAAAGTTTCAATTTTCAATCTGCACAATGTTGCCCTTATTTCTTAATGTCTGAAAACTCTCTGTGCTAAATTTGTTAATATTTAGAGGTTGTTCATAAAGTTACCTTTTAAGAATAAGTAATTTGTCGTTAGAGTACAGGTTGGTTGAAAAGTTCCTGCGCTCACCAAGAGATGGCACTGCTAGCTCCAAACTTTTTTTTCTCAAGTTGGTATAAATGTCCTGAGCACACATGCAAAGTTGCAAGTCATTCTGTCAATTCTTTCTTTGTTTACAAGCCATTTGAAGTTGACGTGTCATTGATTTTTTTTAATATGGAAAAAATTCAATATCGTGCAGTCATTTGATTCTTTGTTTTGAAGGGTTTAAAAGCAAAGGAAATTTATGAGCAATTGTTTGAAGTGTATAAGGAGTCCTCACCTTTAAAATGCACCGTTGAATTTTGAGCTGGGAATTTAAACGTGGTCGTACCAGCCTTGAAGACGATCCACGCGAAGTACGACCAAAAACTGCAACCACAGCAGAAATCATTGAGCAGGTACATAATATGGTTAGTGAAGATCCAAGTTTGACTAAGCGTGAAATTGCTAATGCCATAGGCATCTCAGGCGAACGAGTACTCCATATTTTACATGAAGAATAACGTATGAAAAAACTGTTTGGAAAGTTAATGCCGCACACATTAACAATTCAACAAAAACTGGATCGAAAACAAATTTCTCAGCGTGATTTGGAGCGTTTTAAGCCGAATAAAACCGACTTCTTGCAACGTTTTTTAACTATGGATGAGACTTGGATCTACCACCATGATCCTAAATTGAAACAAGAACGTTTACAGTGGACTGAAGCTGGTTGTTCAGCTCCAAAGCAGGTGAAGTCACAACGATCAGCAAAGAAGGTTATGGCATCAGTTCTTTGGGATGAAAAAGGAATTTTGTTGATTGATTATCTTCAGAGAGGTAAAACAATCAACTCTGAATATTATTGCAGCCTTTTGGATCAGCTGGATGAAAAAAATCGTGAGAAAAGACCTGGTTTAAAGAATAAAAAAATAATTTTTCATCAAGACAATGCACCTGCTCACAAAAGTGTTTTGACGATGGCTAAATTCAAAGAATTAAAGTACGAATTGCTTGAACATCCACCGTATTCACCAGATTTGGCTCCCAGTGACTACTATCTCTTCAGAAATCTCAAACAATTCCTTCGTGGAAAGCATTTTTGGTCGAATGAAGAAGCCATAGCAGCCGTAGACGGTTATTTTGCAGAGCTTCCGGAAAACCATTATAAGGATGGGATGAAATTATTGGAAGATCATTGGAACAAGTGTATTGAGCTTCTAGGAGATTATATTGAAAAAAAAATTTATTTCTTAACAAAAACAGTCTTCTTTCATTTCGAGCGCAGGAACTTTTCAACCAACCTGTACTTATATAAAAAGTAGGGTTGACCTTAAATTGAATTAATTTTTTAAACTATGTATACGCTATAATTTACAAAATTTTCCAATACAGTAAAAATTAATGTTTATTAAAGGAATATGAGACCAACATTTTAAAAAATTCAGTAACTTTTAATTAGTTCGCGATTTTTTTAAATTTATATGTAAAAATACATATTTTAGTCCAAATGTCAAAATTTTCTGAAAAGATGTAAGTAAAACTTCAACTTGCTAACACATTTTATATAAAAATTTGTGAAATCTAATCTCGATTTTTATGAAGATTACGAATCTGCAATCATATTTAAAAACAAATTTGTGATTTTTAAATTATCCGCGGTTTTTGAAAATTTCTAACTATCTAAAAACGTTGTCATCGAAAAATCCAGCTTGTTGTACTCTTGCAATCTACTTTCCAAGGGCTTTCATAAGACATGATATTGTTTTTTATTTTTGAAAGGATACTTGTTATCCTTGTAACTTAACGTATATTTTTACTTATTTAGTTTTTCGGTAATATTTAGCGTATTAAAATTAAGCTGTTAATAAAAGTCCTGTCTCTCACAAGAAGACATTCAGTGGAAAAATAATCACTTAAAACTGAATTTTTATACAGAGGTTAATATAAGAAAATTTGAGCATTTTTTGTATGAAATTTTCGCGAAATACGCGACTCCGAATTTAATATTGATTTCATATTCATAATGTACACCCAAAAATATGTATACAATTTGATGAGGAGCGATCCTAATACGTATATTTAATTATTCTCCATTTTTAATTTATTTAAAATGATAGAACAAGTACAACTTTTAAACTTCAATGGCGTTGTGTTACCTCCATATAAAACTTTTTTTTTTAAATTTCTTTGACATACCATATTTTTTTCCATAATGGCATATTTGTAGGGTTGTGGAGCTCGTGAATTTGAACTGTTTTTTTTTTATTTTGGATCACCTTAGTGTACATACTAAATTTGTGTATTTTGTTGTATACAATATGAGGGGTGCTTATACATTTCTCATATTCTGACCACAAATGTGGCTAATGGGTTTTCTTTTATTATTGATAACTGCTGATGTTGAACACAAAAAAAAAACTGAAATAATATTGCTTTTTCCTCTTCCGGCAAAAACTAAAATTATTATTAGAAAAGTAAGTTTTAATTTATTAAGGGTTTCAATAAGAAACACAATATTCGGTTAGGACAAACTATGAGATATCCTACATCATATGAATATTTGGCTAATACTCTGGGAAGTGAATAAAAAAATTCAAAAGAAAGCCTGCTCTTATTTATAAGGGCATAATAAATTATATGAATTAAATATAACATAAGAACCAAGAGAAAACAGATTCATTGCGTGAACCAAATTTTTTTCCAACCGAATGGTTCGGTTCGGGCAACCGATATATTTCTTTGTGGCAACAGAAATCCGACTAATACTACAGGAATGTAAAAGCACAGCTCAGTGATAATTAATGTGCTGGCGATCTATTTATTAGCAAAATATCTTTAATTTTGACTTCCATAAAAAACTGGGAAAGGTAGTTGTAATGCGGACAAATAGGAAGACTCTTCTAAATAAGGAACTAGATTTCACTGAAATTAATTGAGGAGAGAGACATAATCTCATATCTAATGGGTAAAAAGGAATATTATGGCGCAGAATTGCACAAAAAAAAAAATTGTCAATTTCCAACTAAAACTCGGTTACCATAATTAAAATTTGTTGGTATAACTGAATATTCGTTTCCACAACAAAATTCGGTTAATACAACTGAAATTTGGTTGCAACACCCAAAATATTCGGCAATAACATTTGAATATGGTTGTGTTAACTGAAAGGTGTTCACTGAAAGACCTTAAATTTAATGAACGAGTCGAATTGATACATTTAAATTGTAGAGCGAAATTGAAACTGGGATCAAGTGGAACGGAATAGAAATGGAATGAAACGAATAATTAGTTGAATTAAAATTCTACGTAGACATAGGGAATTAAGTGGTGAACGAGGGAAATTGCAATATAGGAATGGAATGAAATATAGGAATGGAATGAAATATAGGAATGGAATGAATGCAATATAGTAATGGAATGAAACTGTGAACGAGTGAAATTGAAACGGTATACAAGGGGACCACAATACAATGGTATGGATAATGAGTGGAATTTTAACATAAGCAATGTGACTAAAATGGAAAGGGAAAAAAGTAAAATGGTAATACTAGACAAGGGGAACGAAAAGGAGTGGAATGAGGTACGGTTCAACATTACGCAATATAACGTAATGTTAAACCAGGGGAATTGAACCACTAAATACAAGGAACCCATTAGTACAATGGCGACTAATGTCCGAAACAGTCAGCAGCTTTAGCCGCAAGGTTTTTTCAGAACGGCGGCTCATGTATTAATTTGTATACTCTCCACCATATATGGTGAGGGTATATATCAGTATGTCGTTCTGTTTGTAACATGTCAAAATATGGGTCTAAGACCCCATAAAGTATATATATTCGTGATCCTTATGCAACTTTAAGTCGATTTAGCTTTGTTCGTCTGTTTGTCTGTTGAAATGGGGATCGTGGTGTGATTCCCATGCTCCTCCTGGGCAGTTTGGTATTGAAAATAAGCAAAATCGGCCCAGAGGTTAAAATGTTATGAGTGAAAATTTTTCATACAAAAAATTTTTTTTTACCACTAAGATTTTTATCACCACCAAACATTTTTTTCACCTCAAAATTCTTTTTCCACCAAAAAATTTGTTTTTACATCCAAAAAAGTTTTTTCACCTCTAAAATATTTTTCACTTGTTTTTTTTTACTTGTTTTTATCACTTTTAGATGTAAAAAAAAACTTAAGAAATATTTTTTCAAAAAATCTTATTAATTTTTTTTAAGTGGCTCAGCCGGTTTAAGCCGATAGGATTGAGCGGTGGCTAAGGAATAGAAAAAAGTTATTGGCGCCGGCTACTTACCGGCAGCTTTTATCTCAATCACTTGGGCTAAAAATCAGAAATTTTAAATATATATAAATATATTCCCTGGAGTATGGGCTAATTCACTAATTCATGAAAATAGTTGGGACTCAAAAAGGAAAATGTACCTCCTTGAATGGCATTCTTAAAGTTATTTGACTGGAATCATATTAAAGTACTTTCTGGAATTTTTGATAGGAACAAAAATTTCTTATCGTTCTGTCCAAACCCCTTCCGTTTGAAATCTGAACTTTTAAATATGTTTTTCAGGGTTATGGGCTACTGAGGCGCGGCTTATGGAAAAAATCCCCCCCTTAGTGTTCTGCCTAAAAACCTTTGGCTAGAAATATGACAATTAATATAGGTATTTCGTGGGGTATCGACAAAAGAGGAACAATTTGGAATATCCATTACTGCGTCGTAAGAATAGGTTGATGATCTGTACATACTTTTTTTTAGCTAGAAATTAAATCAAAGCGGAACCTTTAGGCTCTTCCGCAGGAATTTCCCAAAATCTGATGTTAAGTGATTGAGTCAGTCATTTAATTTATTCCTTTATATATAGAGATTAGATTTTATAGGAAACTAATAGAAACAGAGAAAAAATTAAGGGATTTTCACTTTCGACTAAAAGTGAAATACTGAACGTACCGAAATAACTTAAAATATCTCATCAACCTACTGCTTAAAATCGTGGCCACATGCACTTCAAAAAGTTGAACATAGCAGATTTACTGGAGCTAAAATTTTAAATATGTCTTATCAGTTGTAATTAGCTAATAAGATATATTTTGAAATTTTTGTCAGAAAAGTGGTAAACAAAATGATGTTTCCAAAGGAGAAAAGTCTTCCCACTAACGTCCATCCGAGGCCTCTTTGGCTAAAAATCTAATTCATCTATAATAAACTTTTTAGAATTTTCGCTAGAAACGTGATATAAATAAGGCCTTATGGCTTGCCCAAACTATGTGCGATAAAAGATTGTGATATTAAATTATGCGTTAAAGGTTAAACAAATTAATTTAAAGAAAAAAATCCTTAAAAAAATCATTAAGAAAAGAACTCAGCAACAAACTTGAATTATCACTTTTTGAACAGAAAAATAATAAACTTGTATATTACATTTGTGTAAAAACTTATTCTACACAATTTTCACGTGAAATTCAATATCATGATAAAATAATTTTCCTGTGCTTACTATGCTTTAACACCAAAAAGTAAATTAGCAAAAAAAAAAAAAACTAAATTAAAAATAAATAAAACCTCTAGCTACGTGCATAAAATTGTTGATAACTAAAATATTATTGTATTTCTTATATTGCGTTTAGACATACATTGTAAATATATTTTGCTTGAAATCTTAATAATTTTCTTATTCCAAAACTGCAAATGAAATTCATTTTAAGTGCAAAACTAGCAGATTTTATGATTTATCTTAATTTTGGCGATTATTTGTCAAACATTAACAAAATGATGATTTTTATAAATTTATCGTCAAATTTACGAATTTTTTTTATCAAACATATCTGGCAGCACTGATTGTGATTGTTTTTTTTTCACTATTATTTAATGGAAAATTACAAATTATTATCTCGAGAGTGCATTATATTTTTTGGACAGCCTAAACGTAATATAACTTCGATTGGTGTGTTATACAGTTGAAATTGTTTCCAAATCAAATTAAAAGATAACAAAGTTATTTTAGCTCTAGCAAAATAATATCCTGCGGTTATATGTTGTATCTAGTGTATGTCTGTATGTGTGATGTGAACGTCGATGTTTTATATACACAACAATATTGCACAATATGCCATAAATAACCAACCAATAGAAAAATTATATTATCATTGTATAGCTTTTAAGGTGTAAATGTCATTATATAACCTCATAATAAATAGAATTTAGAAAGAATATAAATAAATTGCAATATTTCATCTGTATTATTGAAATATCCAACACAAGTAATATCTTTAAATAAAATTTGAAAAATAAATAAAATACTCAATGCAATTCCTAAGTGATATATAAAATATATTGTATTAGTTATGGCCACATCTTACTTCTGTACATTGAACCAATGTTCTCGTATTTCGGAGATGCTGCTTTAAATGACGAACTTCGTTTTTTTACAGTTTTTTTTCTCACAAAATTGGATTAAGGTTTTCATGCATACACTTTTAAAATTAAATAATTTATTTTTTGTTTTTTTATCATGAATTTAGATAAGACAAGATTTAGATAAGATAGTCAATATTTGGGTATCCGATTTGCTTAAGAAATGTACAGCTTTGATAAATAATTTCATAGTTTCTGTAAGTTATTACTACAGGCACAGAAAAAACATGGTTTCAAAATGATCACTGCTACTATACTATGCTTGTTGCATTCGGTTCTCATCATCAATATGGTCGTTGCCATCATTATTATAGTAAATATTTTATTATTTCATGATTGTCATTTCTATTTTACAACAAAATTGGCTGTAACAATACTGTGGTAACAAAAATTCTGGATATTAAAAAAATATGATAATTATGGAACTATAAAATTCTGACAACAATCAATTAACAACTATAAATTAAATAAAACATGATTTTTACATTTAGTCATAATACTGTTTTTTTTTCATAAAAAAATTGTATTAGTTTAGACACCCATGTAAAAATGAAAATATATAATCATTTTTTCCTGGAGGTTTTATTTTAGAAAATGCCTTATATATAAAACATTATATTTATTATGTACAAGCTGAAAATAACGCCGTGCTCGAAATATAATATGCTGGTAATATAGAAATATTTGGAAACGCTGTGAGTTAGATTTGCCGCATTTATAATATAACATAATATAATATGTTTGCCTACAAATAAGAATATGTTTGCTTGTAAACATATATATTTTTGTATCCTTTGAAATGCATCCATCGCCAAATATATATATGTTTGATTACAAATAAATATATGCTTATCATTATTATGTTTGCATCCCACAAGTATAATAATGATAAAATTACCATTGCAAATATATCTTTATTTGGGTGGGGAAATATTAACCATAAATATAAAATACTTGGAAATCTACTTCAAATATACATACATATGGTAGTTTCTAAACAAATATATATTTGCCTGTAAACATATTTAGAAATGTCTTTTTTCTGCGTGTATTATCAATTCATTGTCGAAAAGATTCATTATAAAAATGATTCTATATTTAAAGATTTTATATTTTTAATTATTTTTAATAAAAATAATGTGTTTATTAATTTATTTAAATAAGGACATCTTGTGGAAAAAGTACTCAGATTATTCATAAAATAATTTTTCAAAAGAAAAAGTCTGTAAAACCCAAAAGTTATTATACAAAATACCAGATTTTTAGAAATGTTTCAGAGAGTAACATTTTTATATTCTATGGAAGAGCCGTTTCTAAATAAAAATACAAATATTGAAAAATGAATGGTATTCAAATTTTCTTAAAAAAAAACTTAGATTCTAAGGACTTTTTCAAAAAAGAAAAATTCCAAAATTCTAAGGACTATCTTAAAAAAAATCTTAAAAATGTCCTTAGAAACTAAGAAAGTTCATAATTTTTTTTATTAAAAAAATCCTAAGAATTTAAAAACAATTTTCTTGAAAAAGTCCCTAAGTCAAAACGGTTCCCAATGAAAGTTTCTTTAATTTAAATGTCTTTTTCATAGTTTCGAGTCATAATAAATATAACTGTAGGGATAGAGTATTCAAAAAACCGGCCTTTTGAAAAACCGGTTTATGTTTTCTTCGAAAAATTGAATTTTAAAAAAACCGGTTTCGGTTTCGGTTTTTGCACAAAAAACCGGTCAACCGGTTTTTTAAGTTTTTTTTAATTTTAATAAAAAGCTTATTGAATTTGTTAATTGTAATAAAAATAAAAAAATACATTCTTTAAAAATATTTTAGAAATAATTTGCAATTTAAATGTTTCGTTTTAAGACGATTTTTTTGTTTGCTTTTGATAAAGCTAGAAGTGGAAAATACTCTTTCACTAATAGTAGATGTTGGACAAATAGTCAAAAGACAATTATATAAATTGTCCAACTTTTCAGTTCTTTTGTCGCATTTATCAAGATATATGAAATCATATGTGACCTTCTCCGAGAAAAGGGACCTAGTGTGTCAAAAAACGGGTTTGGACTTAAGAGTGGATTCTGGTACCTAAAAGGGTGTAGAATAAGATGAAATGAGTTATATTTCTGATACAAATTTATTTACCCCATGAAAACGTACAAAACGAACTTGGGAAAATCAATAAAATTTTACTTTTTTTTGATTTTTTGGTTTTAAATTGTTTTTAAATTGTCACTCTAAAAGCGAAAAAAAAATACGTCTCCACATAGACAAGCCGTCACCAAAGTCGTCCCCCAATCATAACTAACCATACCAAATCGCATCTCCCAACTGAAGGTGTGTTCACAGTGACAATGCGTTATGAAACTTTAAATGCGTTTTTCTTTTTCCTTTTCTCGGAGAAGGTCACATATAATGATGAATGATTTTGTACAGTCTCTTTTTTAGGATTTTGAATACTGTTTATTGTGTTATTTAGATTAGAAATTAAACTATTTGAGTTTGGAATATCCAAAGTTAAGTCTTCATCGGAATCTATCAGACTTACATCTAAATCTTCATAACCAAACAAACGATTATAAAAATAAAAGTGTTCGGAAAAAATGAAAGAGATCAAGTAACCCAGTTGGTGATGTAATTAAATAAACCGGTTAACCGAACAAAAAAGACCGGTTTTCGGTTTTCTTCGAATTTACAAAATATTCGAAACCGATCGGTTTAAAAAAAAAAAGAAACCGGTTGACCGGTTTCCGTTTTCGGTTTTTGAATACTCTATGTAGGGACCATATTATGGTAAAATTATGGCTATTTTATTATCGAATATTATGGTTATTTTATTATTGTAAATGATTGTCTCAACCATTTTTTTTTCTCCACGTGTATACCTTACAATTGTTAAACAAATTTTTATCCCATTTCGCAATTGATCAAAAGGCAAATCTGAATCATTTGCGTGAAATAACCTTTTGAAAAAATATGAAAAAATATTTGTTTTTCTATTCGCTGCTATGAAGTTGTAGAAAAATACATCAACTTGTAAAGAAAACTTAGAGGTACCTTTGCATTTTCATTCATTTCATTTTTAATTGCTGAACCGATTTTCCTCATTTTCAATACCAAACTGCTCGGAAGGATGTCCATTAATCTAGATAAAAATGGACACCCCCGCTTGAGACTTCGTGCTGTAATCGCCATTTTAATATACAGACAGACAAAAGGACATCGCTAAATTGACTTAAAATCGCACAATGATCAAGAATACATATACTTTATATTTTTTTATATTTCGACATGTTTCAAACGGAATGAAAATCTGAAATATACTCTCACCATATAAGCTTTAGGGTATAAAACCTGTTTGTGCGAAAATGAGTAGTCGTTTATTGCCTATAAACAAATTATAAAGAAAAGTAAGGGGAAACACCAAAAGTATTTAATTATACCCTCCACCATATATGGTGAGGGTATATATCAGTTTGTCATTCCGTTTGTAATATGTCGAAATATAGGTTTAAGACCCCATAAAGTATATATATTCGTGATCCTTATGCAATTTTAAGTCGATTTAGCGATGTCCGTCTGTCTGTCCGTCTGTCTGTCTGTCTGTCTGTTGAAATCACGATCACGACGCGAAGACGCAAGCGGGTGTGCCTATTTTTACCCAGATTATTGAACATCCTCCCGAGCAGTTTGGTATTTAAAATGAGCAAAATCGGTCAAGCGGTTCAAAAGTTATGAGTGAAAATGTGAATTTTCCATACAAATTTGTACAATTTTTCTGTATCTATTTTTTTTCTGTTAAGTAAGTAAAAATGTTATTAAGTCTTCTTATTGTTCGATTACATTTATTGTCTTACATACTATGATAACTAAGTTAACGTAAAAATAAACAATGTTAAAGTCGCTAACAGAGCAGACCTCTGTAAATAACATTGATAAAACTAAATAACAAAAGTTCGTTACATAAATTGACAAAACATATTCATATTACAGTTCATGCAAAATTTAGTATATACGTATATCATCTTCATCCCCTTTGGTGGAGGGTATTCAAAGATTCGGCACAGCCGAATTTAGCCCTTTTTTACTTGTTTTTTTTTTAAAGTTGGAATTGATTTTTGAAAATGTTGCACTAATATTATTAATCTGGCAAAGAAAAAGTATGAAGGTTGGACTTTTTTTTATTGAAAATTCGTATGTTGTTTTCGAAACACCAGTTAAGTGTATCTTAAAACTTCAGTAAAAGTACATATTTTGTTTATAATTGTTTGTGATCAAAAACAGTCTTAATATAAATTTGAATTAATTCATTCATTTATTCATATTTCAAGGTTCACCTAAAAAGTGTACTTTGAAACAAATATAAAAAATATAACATTTATTTTTCAATGGTAAAAAATATTTCAACTTTTTCAAACACTTGGCCGTACTACAGACGTTTAAAATGCGAACGTCTCATTATACACCACTTTCCCCTAAAAAACTTACCTTAAATAAAAAAATTTGTTTATGTATTTTAATATATTTGCAGGAAAGAAATACATTTTGGAAAGTTTTTTTTTATTAAATGCATTTTCACGCCTTAAAATCCTGAAACATAGCGTTTTCACTTATTTTTTTTTTTACTATTACTAACGTACTATAAAAACCCTCCAACCGTGGAGGACAAGTTATAGAGATACTACCAGAATCAATGCCATAACAAAATTTTGTGCAGAATATAAAGTTTCAGTAACAGGGTCCACATTGAGAGAAATGGAGAGAAAATTGAGAGAATTTCCTAGATTTCATAACAAATTTTTTCGCTATTTATGAAACTCTGCTTTAAAACCGATTGAGGAATCTGCGATAAACCAATCGGACTTAAAAAAAAAATCATTTGGTCTTGCCCCCCATAACAAAACTACCGAACTTTTGTCATGTACACATATTAATATCAAGAGAACGTTTTTAACAGTGTGAGAGACACCGTTGGTCTGTGCTCCAACCACTCACTGCTGGAAATGTTTATATGTTTTACATGTGTCAACTAATTACAACGGAAACAATTCTATATTAACATTTTTCTGTTCCTTTTGTTATGCATGTACAGGGTGGTCCAAGTAAAGGTATCTTTTTTAACCATATGTTATTTTGACACTGATAAATTTTTTTCTGTTCGCAATAATGATTATCAGTCAATATCATACATCCGCGAAACAAACTGCGTCGCTTTACGCTTGAATAACTTTGGGAAATATTGCAAACTTGTATCCAAAGAGAGTGTTGTGTTGCCAAAACTGTGCGGTTATTTAAAAGAGGTATCGGGGAAAAAAAAGTACCTACCACACGTGATGTTTACAAGTTTGTGCAAGAAGTTCGTGAGACGGGCATGCTAGTGGACAATACTCTTGTTCGCTGTTGTCATACGGTGCTTACCAATTATAATGTGGGTGCTGTGGCGAAAAGTGTGCCAGTCAATCCAAGAATATGTATTGGCCATCGATCTCAACAAATCGGCATTAACACGCACCAGAATAATAAGAATTTTGCATAATGATCTCAGATAATTTGCTTACAAGTTCCAATTGACTCAGCTTGGGCATCTTTTCTGACGAGGCAATTTTTTATTTCGACTGTCCACATAGCAGTTGAAAAAGAAAATTTGCACGCCATTGTCGAGAAGCCAGTCCATCGATAGAGAGTGAAAGTTTGGTGTGGTTTATGGAGCGGTTACATCATAGGACCATTTTTTAAAATTGCTGCTGATAACGGCATTTCAGTCAACGGCGAGCGCGGTAGAGCCATGATTACGGACTTTTTATGGGCTGAAATGGAAGGTACGTATTCGGATAATCTTTGGTTTAAGCAGGATGTTGCATGATATCAGACGTTGGTTTAATGGTTACCGCGTTGGATAGTTACACAGGACTTTGCAGGTTCTCTCCCCAGAGACAGCAACATCAATGTTGAAAAAATTCCATTTAACCCTTCGGTTTTCCATTTAACCCCACCGAAGTAAAAATAATATAACAGGGCTAAGAACTAAAAAAAAGGCGGGCATCAACTGTTCTCACACCCAGAAAACAGTATCAGTTGTGGCCATCGAATTCAGGAGGTTACGATAATTATCTTCGTATTATATTGTATGTTTAGTTTTTAAAGCTTATATTTAGTTGTCTAATTCAATATTTATATTCCACATATTTATTATTACGTTCCACAAAATTTAATTTCAGCATAAAAGGAAATCGTTCTAATCCTTTTGTGGATGATAGTAATGATGTTGCAAAATCTTCTATATGTTGAAAAAAGCATGTGCAATCAGTCAGCAATAAATGGTAGCTCTTCAAAATCTGTCACTCTGTTTTTCCATAAAACGAAAATTAAGAGGATTTTCGTTTTTGCGCTTTCAGCCTCAACGTAATTGCAAATTTTTTTATATTGGATTATAAACGACAAATATACTAACAAAAGGCGACCAACCGATTTAGTGTTCCTTCAGAAACAAAGAAATTATGACAGTACAAACATCATCAGGTCCATGCGTGCAGATCATGAAATTTCCTATTTTTTGAAGAGCACATCCGTAGTTTGAGAAATAACTAGTGGCAACCCTGTGTGATCGGTAAATATCAGTACTACTAATATTGTGTGTAAGTGCTAAATAAATCGAATTATTATTTTGGTGGCGAGAGCCATTTAAATTTAAATTTTGTTGATTTTCATAGATTTTTTAAGCATAACTTGCAATAGAACCAAAAGGGATAATCCGATCGTTTTAGCACTTTCACAAAACAATAGTGCCTATAAACTCTATGATATAAGCCAAATTTCAACTTTTAATTCTTTAAACTGCGGATGTGCCAATCAATTAAAAAATTAATTTTTAGCGTTCTGTGGAGTAAAAAGTGCCGTAAAGCTAAAAACGTCATCCGATCTATTTAGCACTTTTACATAATAATTGCATTGATCCTACGGAGAATTTAAGATATATTTGATGCCATAATTCTCTAAATTGCGGGTGTGCCTTCCATTTTAAATTTGCCTTTCAGCGAATTTTGGAGAAAAAATTTGAAAAAAATTTTGGAAAAAAAAAATTAAGATAATTGTTATCTTTAGCCTTAATTTCCTTCAAAAACCAGATGTGTTGGACAAAATTGGAACCCAAATTCGGACTTAGAATGGAAATGTTAAAAATTTTACCTTCTAAAAATTCTACGGTTTTATAACTTTTTCAGCACTTGAAAAAAATGATGCACGCGAGCAGATTATTTATTTTTAATGTGTTTTTAACAAGTTGACGCTAAAATAAAACGTGTGCCACTAGTTTGAAATTTTTCATTTTTCTAAATTGAAATCGTACTATTTCGTAGATTTTCCCATATAGCAATCTTTAGTGTCTCCTATAATCAATACAATCCACAATTCGGTTGGTTTAACTGAAACCCTAATTTAATGATATATTCGATCAGGATAAACGTATTTGTAGCTACCACTTTAGAATATAAATGGTTGTTTCTACTGTGCGTAATTTCTAAACGAATTTTATTCTCAAAGTTGATTGGAAATATCAATAATGGTTGCTCCAAAAATTTTGTCAACTCCCAATCAAAGGCGGGCACCAACTATTCTCACACCCAGAAAACAGTACCAGTTGTGGCCACCGAATTTGTTACCATCGAATTCAGGCGGTTACAATAATTATCTTCATATAATTCGTAAAGTTGATTTGAACTGTGGATAACAGTATCCTTTTTTGGCTGCTTTTCCCTCTTTTTAATTCCCAATGCAAAATTTTTGGTATAATAATAGATTATAGGTTATTCCAAATAAAATAAAATCCTTACAAATATATTTTAATGTTTTTGATCGAACTGCAACCAATCTATTTTCTGGGTGCAGATTTATCATCTAGTGTAATTACAGTGTTTCCATATTTGAAGCCCTTCATCTTTATTATGACTCCTCTATCCCCATTCCACTGAAAGCAACATATAATTAATGGAAGAATTTCTTATCTGAAACAAAAAAAAAAGTTGGCCGTACGGGAGCTGTGATTCGACCCCTTAAGACTTTTTCTTGTGGAGTTCCGTTAAAGATCGATGCTCTGGGAATAGTCCATAAACAATCCACAACCTTAGGTTAATATAGTCTGAGACATTTCTGAGATAGAAACCGTTAACAAAGTCTTTGAAAATTGGACTGACAGTATGAGCTTCTGCAAAGTAAGCCGCGGCAGCCATATTTAATTTAAAAAAAAAATACTTTTAGTTGGACCACCCTTCAGTATTTCCGTACACTTTTTTTTTGTTTGTTTCATAATTTAGTAGCTATTGTTTATGTTTGTGCACAAAGAATGGGGGAGTGGTGAAAGAACAAAAACTTTTTTAAAATACGCGATAATTTTCTGCGGAAAAATTTATGTATTTTAAAATGTAGAACTGAATTTTTTTCTTAACATAAAAAAAAGTTTTATTGCTTGGAATGTGTTGTTTTTTCCTGTTATTGTTGTTTTAGTAACTTAACATGACTTTTTATTCCACTAGAAAAAAAGTTTTTGTTTTTCCGTAGACGTCTTTTGTTATGTTTTTTTTAATTCCTTTTTTTTTTAATTTAGAACATGCATTTAACTTTTGTTATCCTTGTTGAGCTTCAAGACAATTTCCACAGAACAAAAATTAATAAAAACACATTAAATACATTAAAAAGTTCAAGGAGAGAAGATTATAACACAGCCAAAAAAAAAAACAGCACAAACATAATTGTTTGTGAGATAAATATTTTTAGTATCTTTATTTTATAAAACAAAAACAACAAAAGGAAATGCCTAAAGGTAAGTGCTCAAAAATAATATACAGAATTCATTATTAAAGGTTTTCTAAACAATTTTTTTTTGTTAAACATTTTTTATACTTATTGAACAAACTGCGTTTATTTAATAACAAAAAAAAAAATAAAGTTTAAACAAAACTAATTAAAAAATGTCAAAATTTAATGATTGTTTATGAGCGTACATTTGAGGGGTGTATTCAAACGTGTATAAAAGTTCTAAGCTGATTGGAGTTTATGGCTTTAGTAATGTTAATACACTCTTCCTTTGCATAACTTAGTTAATTTGTTCCTTCAAAAACACCGCGCTCTGTATAAACCGTGCGACTTCTGTTGTATTGATTAACAAACTTTAGATATGTAGCATAAAATGCGTTATTGGAGAGCCGCGTTATACGAAAGATGGGGAAAATTTTATTAAAACTGTTTACGTGTATATTGAGCTGATTGCGGTTGGCGTTGTCGATATCGACAGTTAGAGGTTTTTAGGAAAAAGTTATTTTAAAATATACATGGGAGTATTTAATTGAGTGGACTAAATATCTGATCATTTCATTAGCATTGCATTGATATCAATTGTAATAAATATATTTTTTTTTCTTTAATTAATGATAATTAATTAAGAAATTGATTTCTTGGATTACTGTTAACCCAAGTATAAATTATAGGTGATGATAAAAGCCTAATGCGACTAGCTTGAAGTAAGCAAGTTGAAAGAGGGATAACTAATATGCATATGGAAAAGCAACACCAGATATCGAAAATTCAGGTCCAAGAGTACCCTTTAAGTGAACCTTAACGCAGATCAACCTTAATCGTAGTATACCGGCAACAACTCCGACAGGGAAAGCTTCACATTGTTTTAATCCATATATTGTATTCAGGGGAAGGAACTGCATTCTATGCCTTGAAATGTTATATAAGTTGAAAAAAAGGATCGATAGTGAAGATACTTTCACAGCGGACTCATATCCAAAAATAGGAATCCACACTTAAAAAACTTTGTAAGTTAAAATAACTGAAAATATTATTTAAAAAAATGATATTTCATTTAAAAACCGGACTACTTAAGTTACATTTAAATTAAATGTCATTTGTTATTTATTTTTAAATGTTGATTAATCAACTGACAACAAATGATATAATAAGTTAAAATAAATGTAAGAATTGAACGCCCCGGTAGGCTAGTTGGTAGCGTGCTAGCTTATCAGTGCGGGGGTCGTGGGTTCAATTCCCACCAGAGGCTCTGGTCTGTTTTCGCTACAACGAGCCGATGGCCGTTGTTACTAGTGTTTGGTTAGCGTATTAAGATATAATTTGTAATTATATGATTAATATAAATAAAAAGAAAATGTAAAAATTTTACCTACCAATCCTTAAAAAATAAATGTTTTTCATTTATTTAAAATTGATTTCGTTTTTTTATTTTTTGTTTTTTTTTTAATATACTCGCACAATACAAAATGTATCTATGCATATGAAGCTATAAACACTTTTTGTGTGAATGTGTTAGTGTATGTATGTGTGTTAATGGATTTCTCGTAATTTGTATTAAAAAATTTTGTATACAGTAGTGGACTAAAGTGGATACATAATGGAATATTTTTAAAACTGTATAAATAACTTTTGTTCAAATTGTGATATCCAAGTGTAATTTTTCTATTGTATATCTTGTACTCTCCTTACTATATATACGTAAAAAAAATAAATTATTTTGTGTTTTATAACCGCATTTATCCAGTTTTGTCCACTCTTTGCCTTTTTTGTTTATCTATTCCAAGTCCCGTTATATTGGAATGTTTTTGTTGGAATTGTGTGTTTAATAGAAAATATGTAGGAAAATATGCATTATTGATTCATTAAAGAGTAATACGTCAACAGGTGAACACATATTTGATTTTAGTATTATTAAAAAAGTAATAATATTTAGAATAGCCAAAAAAATGAGAAAAATATCAAAAAATCTTGAAGATGAAATTGTGAGACTAAGCCAAAAAGGTGATTCATGCCGCAGTATCGCAAAAAAGCTAAAAGTGTCCCATCGAACTGTCAGCCTAGTAAGAAAACGACAATATGTGACTGTGGCTGCTAACAAGGGAGGTAGGCCTAGACTGCTCTTTGACGGAGATGCTCGTTTGGTGGAACGAAATATTACTACTAAAAACGCCAGAACACCAAAAATGGCTGCCGAAGCTCTGGGCAAATTGGTAAGTGACCGTACAGTAAGAATGGCCTTGCACAGAATTGGGCTTGTGTCTGCTGTGAAAAAAAAGAAACCTGCACTGTCGGACAAAAATGTGAAGGCCCACGCAGAGAAAAAACATAGTTGCAACATGATCACTGCTACTATATTGTGCTTGCTGCAATAGGGTATGGTTGTCACAACCATATTATTGGTTGCCTAACCATCAACATGGTCGCTACCATCATTATTATAGTAAATATTTCACTATTATATGATTGCCACCTTCTATTTTATAACATGATTGGCTGTAACCATACTGTGGTAACAAATATTCTGACTATGAAAAAAATATGATAATTATGCAACCATAAAATGCTGGCAACAATCAAAGAATAATTATAGATCAAATAAAACATGACTTTGACACTTACAGTCATAATACGAGTATTGTCTTGTTTTCATAAAAACCAAAATGTCATAAAAAAACAATCATATATTGTTTTCTAAAACTGGACAAATATCAGTTGGGTAGAAAATACTATTCATGTGGCATTAAAACATTTCATCAATTGAACTATTAAGATCCAGTTTATTTTTTTTTTAACTTTAGAAGATTTTTTTTTAGGGTTTTTTTCGAAAATTCCTCATACATGTAATATTATTTACAATAATCAATTCACTGTCAAAAAGATTCTATATAAAGATTTTATATGGATCATATTATGATAATCCAGAAATCATAATATAGTTATGGGGACCATAATGTAATAACATTTTGAGAATACTATGATTACATGCAATCATATTATGATAAATTCAACATCATAATATGTTTATTTAGAATCATAACATGGTAATTTTTGGATCATAATATAACTGTAGGGTCAGTATTATGCTAAAATTATGGATATTTTATTATCATAATATGATAACCATACTATAGTACGACTATGGTTGGCACAATCATAAACCCAAAAATATATGATGCTCTTCGAATATGATTCTCCCAACCATGTTTTTTCTTTGCGTGCTCGTATTAATTTTTGCAAAGCGCATAAAAATTGGACAACTGATGACTGGAAACGAGTGATTTGGTCAGATGAAACAAAAATTAATCGTTTCCAATCTGATGGAATACAATATTGTTGGAAGAGGCCCGGTGAAACCATTCAGCGACACCATGTCAAACAAACAGTGAAACATGGTGGTGGGAGTGTTATGGTGTGGGGATGTTTCACATGGTGGGGCATTGGTCCTGTAATTAAAATAGAAGGAATTATGAATAAGGAGTACTATCTACAAATTTTGCAGAACAATTTGCCCGTTTTTATTGAAGAGAGCGCCTACCCTGCAACAAAAATAATTTTTCAACAAGATGGGGATCCAAAGCACACTGCCAAAATTGTGCAAAAATGGCTTGCTGAACAAGAATTCAAAACAATGAAGTGGCCAGCTCAAAGCCCCGATTTGAATCCCATCCAGAATTTGTGGGCAATTGTCAAAAGAAGACTCTCCCAATACGAACGAGCACCGACCAACTTAGATGATCTTTGGTCAAGAGTTTCAGCGGAATGGGCTAATATTCCACCTCAAACTTTCAAAAATCTGGTGGAAAGTATGCCTACTCGCATAAAATGTGTTTTAAAGAACAAAGGACTTTGGACAAAATATTAAAGAAACACCTTGCCGAAAATATTACATATGTACAAAAATGGATAGAAGCGGTTGCAATTTTGAATATTTTTTACTAACTTCTTAATGATAAAGAGTACTGTATTTAGATTTTTATTAAAGAAGAATGTTTTAGTTTTATGCTTTAAAAAAAATCATTTAAGTTTCTATAATAAAAAAAAAGTTATAGCAAATTTTGAAAAATCTTGAATTATTTTATTTTTATTTTTTATTTTATTTATTTGTTATAACTGTTACGGACACAAATAAACCACAAGTTTCCGTTTTGTGGGTAAATTTTTATTAAATTTCAAACAAATGAAAAAAAATGGTAAATGATGGTAAATTATTTCGAATAAATGTATAAAAAAGTTAATATAGATATTTCTTTGAAAAATAAATGTATGTTCTTTTATTTTTAAATGGAACGGAAATCTTTTTTTTTAAACTACAAACAGTTAACTACATAATATTATGAGTGCACTTAAAATAGAACTAAAAACTTTTGAATTTCTAAAAATATTTTTCAAAACAAAAATTAGTAAATTAAAACAAAATCTGAAATTCGATTGTTTACCTATTTTTAAAGCCTTTGGTTTTTTTTTTTTTTTAATTTTGTCTTCAATATTTTTTGAAAAAAAAAAAAAAAAAAATAAATAAAAAAATATAAATTTGTATATTTGAATTCGTAAGACAATTTCAAAAGAAATTAGCAGCTTTAAAGTGCAACAAGTGCATCTAAATATAATAATAATTTTTTTTTTTGATAAATTAGAATTTTGCTATATTTTACAATTCATTGAGTTTACAGCAATTTACTAAAATTTAGTAGCGCTTACAAATTTTTTATACTAATTTGATTGTACAGGGTGGTTAAATTTTAAGGGCCGATGTTGAATGTGAACCACACCTAAACGTCAAGTTTTTTTCTGCATTTCAGACTAACTCAATTTGAACCATGGAAAGATACACAATCGAGCAACGCGTTAAAGTTATTCAGGCTTATTATGAAAATCGGCGTTCAAATCAAATGCATTTCGTGATTTTTTTGGTCAGCATAATCGATCAAATGTGTCCATAATCGGGATAAATGTGCACATAGTTCTGCAAATCGGATCTGTAGGAAATGAGAAAACACCTGTGTTTGCTCGCCAAGTTCGTTCTGCGGAAAACATTGCTGTTGTTCGCGATAGTGTGGAAGAATAGCCGTCAACCTCGACTCGCCGTCGGTGTTCGCTACCGCGAGATCATAACGGAATTCTTGAAGCCAGAAATTGAGGATATGGATGTGCACGATATGTGGTTTCAACAGGATGGTGCCACTTGCTAAACAGCCAATAAAACAATGGCTCTTTTTTGCGCGACAAATTCAATGGCCTTGTTATCTCACGTGGTGGCGATATTAATTGGCCGCCAAGATCATGTGATTTGACACCGTTAGATTTCTTTCTTTGGGGTTATTTGAAAGAAAATGTGTACGTCGTTAAGCCAGCAATAATTCAAGAGCTAAAGGATGAGATAATTTGGCACAATAACGGTATGGAACCTCAATTATGTCCCAGCGTCATCGAAAATTTGGATCATCGGATGGAGGTGTACCGCCGAGGTCGCGGCGGCCATTTGGTCGATATTTTGTTCCATACATAATTAAACCATACAATATATTATCCGAATAAAAAGAAATGACAATAATTTCCTAAATAATTTGTGTTTTATTTAAAATCAACATCGGCCCTTAAAATTTAACCACCCTTTACTAATATTAATAATATATAGTGCATTTATTTTGCTGATTTTAGCAAACCGATTTTAAATTTCACTTTACAAAAGGTTTGCTAAAATTTAGTAGCGGGTACTAATTTTTTCTACTTATTTCATTATAATACACGTCAGCAGACCTGTGTTGCAAAGATTAGCAAAATTTCCCGTGACAACAGCAAAATCTTCAGTTGCCATTGCAGACTAACGGGAGATACGTTTGTTAACAAATTACGGGAAGGAGTCTTAGGCATTACTATAAGTTCGGGAAATATAATGATTAATAACTGATTTGACCCAATATGGAATAATATGACCAAATGGTATGAAAGGTTGCAGAAAGGATGTTAGTTTGGCCGGAATATTAATATTATCAGCGGCATGCTTAAAAAAGTTATAAAAAGGTCTTCCCCTTTGAAGGCTATAGATAGCACCTTTTCTTCTCTTTTGTTGCAGAGCATTGAGCTGGTTGAAGTACATTTGGCGAATATTTTGTCTTGCTGCGTAGCACTTCTAGGTTATGGCAGCAAGCAACAATTGTATTTATACCAAATTCGTGAAAGGTTAGCTATGCGAATCCCAAGGTTTACTAACCGATAAGCGCATCATTATTTTTCTGAAAACAATGGAACGGATCGGCAATTCGAATGGCTAAGGATCAAATACCTTGAAAGCTGCTTAGAGTCCAGCAACAGGTGTACTTAAAGAAACGTTCAGTGGAAATTGACATCCATTAGAAGACCTTAGAAGATCATTTGATATACATAGTAATGTATAGTAACTTATAATGTTTCGACCGAGTTCTTGCGGACTAGATTGCTCATATCCTGGGGAGCGATGTATTAAATGTCAGGTCAATGGCATCAGTATTAAAGACATGGTCTGCCGTGGGACACTACTGGGTGGCCACCATAAACAGTCAAATCCACAACATCTGAATCAATTAAACTGTCATACTACTGGTCTAGACCGCAAGGACTTAACGTGAACCCGGAAGAATTGGGTTGTGGCTTCTATAGCTGTGACCTCCCTGCTTTGCAATGCTTCAGCCGCCTTCCAGATTATAATGGGTGATTTTTTAACCGTTTTCGTGTTGAAAATTTAGAAAATAATAGAAAATTTTGCAAAAAAAATAAAATATTTATGTGGGGCGATAAATGAATGCCTGCCGTTTACTTTTTAAAGATTATTTTATGAATCTCACCAATGGCATCTGTATCTAGAATTGTGGCTGGTTTGTCTCTGTGGGGTTGGTAGCCATTGTATGGTACCTCGCTCGTGGGGTTGGTAGTTATTGTATGGTACCTCGCTCCATTGACTGTAACATTGCAATTTTCATTGTTTTGAAAAAGTACAGGTTGGTTGAAAAGTTTCTGCGCTCGAAATGAAAGAATACTGTTTTTGTTACCAAATATATTTTTTATTCAATATAATCTCCTAGAAGCTCAATACACTTGTTCCAATAACCTTCCAATAATTTTATCCCATCCTTATAATGGCTTTCCAGAAGCTCTGCAAAATAACCGTCTACGGCTGCTATGGCCTATTCATTCAACGAAAAATGATTTCCACGAAGGAATTGTTTGAGATTTCTGAAGAGATAGTAGTCACTGGGAGCCAAATCTGGTCAATACGGATGTTCGAGCAATTCGTACTTTAATTCTTTGAATTTAGCCATCGTCAAAACACTTTTGAGAGCAGGTTCATTGTCCTGATAAAAAATGATTTTTTTCTTCTTTAAACCAGGTCTTTTCTCACGAATTTTTTCATCCAGCTAATCCAAATGGCTGCAATAATATTTAGAGTTGATTTTTTTACCTTTCTGAAGATAATCAATCAACAAAATTCCTTTTGCATCCCAAAAAACTGATGCCATAACCTTCTTTGCTGATCGTTGTAACTTCACCTGCTTTGGAGCTGAACAACCAGCTTCAGTCCACTGTAAACGTTCTTGTTTTAATTTAGGATCATGGTGGTAGATCCAAGTCTCATCCATAGTTATAATACGACGCAAGATGTCGTTTTTATTCGGCTTAAAACGCTCCAAATTACGCTGAGAAATTTGTTTTCGATCCAGTTTTTGTTGAATTGTTAATGTGTGCGGCACTAACTTTCCAAACAGTTTTTTCATACGTAATTATTCATGTAAAATATGGAGTACTCGTTCGTCTGAGATGCCTATGGCATTAGCAATTTCACACTTAGTCAAACTTGGATCTTCACTAACCATATTATGATTTCTGTTGTGGTTGCAGTTTTTGGTCGTCCTTTGCGTGGATCGTCTTCAAGGCTGGTACGACCACTTATACACTATACACTTCTAACAATTGCTCATAAAAACAAAAGAAACATTGAAGGGTTTAAAAAACCCTTCAAAACAAATAATCTAATAACTGCACGATATTCAATTTTTTCCATATTAAAAAAAATCAATGACACGTCAACTTCAAATGGCTTGTAAACAAAGAAAAAATTGACAGAATGACTTGAAACTTTGCATGTGTTCTCAGGACAGTTATACCAACTTGAGAAAAAAAAAGTTTGGAGATAGCAGTGCCATCTCTTGGTAAGCGCAGGAACTTTTCAACCAACCTGTACTGTCCAATGATGCCGCCGGCCCACAAACCGCAGCAAAGAGTGCACCTTTCAGAGCGCATTGGCAGCTGCCTCTGGCTGCTCTTCACACTAAATTCGGCAATTCTGTTTGTTGTCGTACCCATTGATCAAAAAATACCGTCTTTCAGAAGGAGATCAGTGCATTCGATGAATGACTTTATGAATATTGAAAGGAGAAACAGGTACGTGTATGAGAATCTTAACAGATAGCCAAATGGCTATCTAAGCAATTGCTTCGAACTGTGTAAGATCATCAACTATCTTCGGGTACAACGAGGTAATATTGAGATGGTTAACAAATTGGGCAGAAAAGATTCTTCTGTGAGCCAGTTGGCTTGGTCTTTTAGGGCTGAACTACGTGCATGTACTGTCATTGCTCACATAACGTGTAGTACAATAAAATTAGTAGAAAAATTAGTAGCCGCTACTAAATTTTAGTAGAATTTTTGTAAAGTGGAATTTAAAATCTGTTTGCTAATATCAGCAAAAAAAATTACTAAATATTAATAATATTAGTAAAAAGCTTCGAATTTATTTTTCTTATCGAGCATCAAAAATTTTGATTATATTTTTTAAAAAACGAAATAATCATGTTGTTTTAATTTGGTAATTTCTGTTTTGAAATATATTTTGGTCAATTTTTTTTACTTTTAAGGTTTAATTTTAATTGATTTTAGGGCGGATTTTTATAACTAAAAAACCTTTTTAGTACTATTTTAAGTGGATGTTCTCTTTTTAGACATGAGTCGATATCTTCACTTCCGATACCTTCTTAAATATATGTAACATTTTAAGGAAATTTAAGTTTGTAGGTGTAAGTTTTAATTAGAAATAACATTTCCTTCAATATCCACTTTTTTAAAATTAGTAAAATTTTTTACTAATTTTAGCAAATCGGTTTTCAAAAATTTGTAAAATGATTTCTGAAATTAGCAACAAAAATTTGTAGATATTCTGTAAAAATTCTGTAATTTGTAAAATGTATAGCAAAAAGATTTGCTAAATAATAATTTTTTACTAAAAATCAGTACAAAAATAGTAGAGTGGGATTGAAAACCGTTTACAAATTTTTCTACTTACTTTTTTTTCTGAGTGTACCGAGCATTCGACGCTCAGGCCACACCTGTTATGAATGGGCTTGGGGGGCTGGTGGTCTGTGGGGACAAGACCTTAGAGCAATCTTTATTTGTCTGTGCGTTGTTTAACACGACTGCGATAATAAGTCTCCTCATTATTTTTATTGCAATGCTTTCTATATTTGTTTAACTTGTTTGGAACTTAAAATATCTTCTCTTGACTGATGTTAGGCGGTTGTAAGGCCGGGAAAAATGCCAATTGCTTGAGGTAAAGTAGTGGTTCGATCCTTAGTAAAATTCGAATCTACATGAGAGCGCCCAACAAGGCGGCTTTCGTTCTTAAGTATATTTTCTATTGTTGGACATGAGTTGAATAGTATCCTCAATTCCAATTCCTCTTTTTCATGCACATCTATTAGCAATGAAATTTTCCAAAATAATCCTAATTTTGCCTCCCTCATTTTACTCTCTGAATCTTCGATATGGTTTAAAAGCCAGTATAGTAGATTTTATGTGCCTATCACATATCAAAAATTTAGTAAAAGTTTTAGGGTTTTAAGTTCCGTTTAATTCTGCTGATATAATTAGATTATCGTTTGTTTATTAATTGATAAAAAAAGTTTTTGTATTCTGTCTATACACGAGTCTTTATAAAAAAAAGAGCCTAAAGGAAAGTTAATAATAACTTTATCCTATAATTAAGTAAAATATTTTGAAATGTTCTCATTAGAAATTAATATAAAACAAGAGCCCCAAGTTATATCTTTAATTAGTTTGTTTACCTATCTGGTAGGTAAAATCTCTAAAGATTGCATTTGAAATATTAAAGGAAACAAAAATGAAAACAAGGAACATATAGAAATCTTTGTTGAAAAATTAAAGATAAGAGAAAGGAGTAGCAAGTAAATAATACGAATTTAAGAAGTGAATTTATCATATCCTGTGGCACTTTGTATTTAATATGAAATACTTTATATAAATAGGACTAATTACTAGGAGAAATAATTACAGCTGGAAAACAAATTTGTGCTAACAAATTAATTTGCTGCCAATCGACAGAAACGCAAATAAAAATTTTTAGTTGTGACTACGGAATTATTGTTAAGCCAAACAGAAAGTATGTTGCAACAATCAAACTTTTGTTGTCAGAATTGAAGGTTTTACAACCGAAGAATTTACCAACCAATTTTTTACTTTTATTTGTGCACAAATTCATTAAAACTAGTACGGCGATTTGTTGGACTACGCGTATAATTAATATTTTGTAGTTGAATTCAAAACACGTATACGCTCTCAGTTACATTTTTTTTAAACTTAATAAATCTGGAATTTGTTGTTGTTATCAAACAACATAATGAACTTACATTAGTATTACCCAGAGTAAGAAGGATAGTACAAGTGTACAAGTAACAATTTATATTCTTCAATTAAAACAACAAAAAACCAACATGGGGTAATGAACAAAAAAATCTAGATTGCGATAACAGAAATAAATCAAATCAAAACCACTCCCAAGAAATAACATGATGAGAGAAATTGCAATAATGAAAAGAAATCAACAATGAATTAAATCGTTGGTCATCTAGCAGAAATATATTTTGCGATGTATGTTTGTAGTATTTCGGGTGGTACGTAGTACGATACAATTATTACGCTTCAAAAGTATAAGTTGGTACTGAAAGAATTAAAATAAGAAAATAATAAAAAGGGCAAAAACAATCTTAGAAATCCAGTACATTACATTCTAAGTACTTGTTTTTTTGTTCTTTAAGAACTAAAGTTAAAGCTACTTTTTGTAGTTATTTAAGTTTTTTGTGGCATTTTTACTTTTTTGTACAAATATCATCGACTTTCTTTAATGTTCCTGTTTGTTGTTTTTATTATTTTGGTGGTTGGTATTTTTATTAACTTGTCCTTAACGCAAGTGAATTTAAAATCATCTGCTTTAGGTAGTTAAATAAAAGAAACATTCGTACAATATATAAATAGTATTTATATGTGATATACAGACCACGACAAAGCAAAGTTAATTCTCAAAATTTTTAAGGATAAATCTAAGAATACCAACCATATTCCAAAGTGATGGCACAAATTTTTTTCCTAGATACATTTTTATAAAATCTCTTTAAAGAGAATAATTTGTTGAAAACATTTAACATTGAACATGTGAACAAACTGTCAACGTCAAGTGAAACTGTACACCATGGCTTATAATGTTTACAGCTTTTTCACTCTTTTGTTATTATACGCATAGAAAAAAAAGTTGTAATTGCAACCGAATTTTTCTGCAACGGAATTTTTGTGTAATTAAAAAAAAAGCTTGTAAAGTCATAAAACATGTTGCCGAGTCAGCATAATTTAAGTCAGAAGTGTGATTTTTACCAAAATAAAATTAGTATATTCAGCAAAACTTGTAGTAGCACTCAGTCGTTAAATAATGATTTCTTTTGCTGAATATTAGTAGACTAAAAAATAATAGTTAAGTTAATTTATTTGCTGAAAACTTAGACCTAGATGTTGTTTTATTTGATGTTGAATATAATTTACAAGACTTTGTAAAATACAAAAAATATCCACACTTCCCCATTTTCGACATGATTTAATTGAATATCTAAAATTTTATAAAAAAAAAAAAATAATTATAAATCAAATATAAACAATGTTATGCCAATAACATGCATGCATGTTTTTTTGCTAAATCCCATAATGAATCGCTATTTATAAATATTTTGTTTATTAATACATAATTAAATTTTATCTTTATTTAATATAAATATTTAATTTTGTCTATAATTTAAATCATAAAATGCACTTAAACAATTCGGAGTTAGCACAATGTTCCATTTTTCTATATTTAAATTTTGAACGTTCACACGTTTTTGACGTCATTTTGTTTTCTTTACTATCTATGAAAGATACCAGGGATGGGCACCAGAGAGCTGCAAAATCAACTTTTTTCTTGATTTAATCATACACAAAAATTCTTTATCACATTTAATAATTCAACAAAATTCACTGTAGAATAAAATCAGCATCATGTTACTGAACGCGTAATTCGGATCAGTTTGAATCATATGTCGATTATGTTTACTGCAAATTTAATCACTCAACAAAAAGTCAGCGTTGAATAAATCAGAAAAAACAACAAACAACGCGTATGAGTTTATTCATAATTAAAACAAAATAGAAACACATTTCATAAGGGGGTGGTTTTGTAGAAACACATTTCGTAAATGTTATATGTATATTAGGGGGGGGGGGTCTAAAATACGCTTTTTTAGAATTTTTATTAGTAATAAAAATATTTTTCTTTGTGAAATATAAAGCCATCTCAGGCTTGCCTAATCCGGAAAAATTTAAATATTGTCTAAATTTTTTTCATCTATTTTGATTGGAAAATTAGGCAATATTTAACTTTAACCGGATTGGGCGAGCCTGAGATGTCAACCTAAATTAAAAAAAAAAGAAAAGATTTTTCACAAAGAACAATATTTTTGGTATTCCTAAGAAAAATTCTAAAAAAACGTATTTTAGACCCACCCAAATATACATATAAAATTTATGAAATGTGTTTCTACAAAACCACCAAGAAACTATTTTGTTTTAATTATGATTACAATCATACACGTTCTTTGTTGTTTTCTCTGATTTATTCTACGTCAAAATAATTATTGTTGGCTCGAATGAACAGAATAAAATCAATGGTATAACAACGACCGATGATTATAAATCAGTGACAAAACAATTTGCAATTCGTTTGATTGATTTAAAATCATCAAAAAATATGTGTGTTGGAGTACATTCAGCGTTTGAACGCAAACACATATTTATTCTTGTGTTGATTGCGTATGAACGTTTTGCAATCAGCAAATGCAATTCTCTGATGGGCACGCACTTAGCACGAAGGGTCACATTAAGGTTTCCCATAAATCATAAAGGGCCGCATCATATTTAGAAAAGTCGAAATATATATCGTCATCGAAGCTACAATAAAAGCAGACTAACCTTTTTTAATTTAGTATTTTTGTAGTTGCAACACCCAAAACACATTTGAATATGTTTGTACTAACAGAATTTATTTGTTACAGTATCAAAAATATGCTTCACAAATCGGTACGCACTAAATATTTATGTATGTTATTCCCCTGTCATAAATAAAAATTTTTAATCAATCTTTTGTCTTGTGAAGCGATTTTTAAACACTTTTGTATAGATTTTTAATATTATTTGACTTTGTCTGTATTCGGTATTTTGAAGCTATATAAACAAATTTTGCTAACAAAAATGTATGTTGAGCCGATTTGTTTCGAAAAAGTTAAATTCCGAGGTAAAGCCAATAATTTGTCTATAATGTCTCCAAGAAAGAAAAACCAACTAAATATTGTTTTTGGCTGAACTGTTTGGTTGGACACATGCATCATCATGAATTTTTATATCGGAAACAACAACAAATGTGTCAGTTAAAGTTCCACTTAGTGGATAATGGGGCTTAGGAATAAAGAATAGTAACTTTAACTACTTTCTAGCAATTATAGGTTTGACCAAATTTTTGGCTAAGTTTTGGCAACAATGGAGCATGTCAAAATTAATTTAAAGCAGCCAGAAAAAATTAAGTCAACGTATTTTATGTCATGAGAAAATTTTTGTTTGTTAAATTGTCGATTTACACAATGATTATTGATGCGGATTAAGTTAGAGATATTGCCATATAATATTCCATACAAATTTAAGTAGATATAGACTTCCTAAGTACTCGTAGCTACTTAAAAATTAAGAATGTATAAAAATGCTGCCAAGCCTTAGAAATTGTTGGCTTTTCTCTTTTTAATGTAAACAAAAATATTTGTCAAAAAAATATTTATAATTTTTTTTTGAGCGCTAGTTGGTGGCGTGCTAGCTTATTAGTGCGGGGTCGTGGGTTCGATTCCCACCAGAGTTTCTGATCTGCTTTTCGCTACAACGAGCCGATGGCCTTTGTTGCTAGTGCTCGGTTAGGGTATTAAGATATAATTTGTAATTATTTGGTCTATTTCGCGTCTCTATTTCCAGCTTTCGTACACAGGCGGCCTCAAATTCTCAAATTGTATTTGTTTACAAAAAATAAAGAAAAGTCAGGTAAGTATGGATAGTCATTTTCTTTACAAGTACTTATAGATATAGATATAAAATTCTAAAAAACAAACCTATTGTAAAGAATAAATTTTGAAACCTAAAATTTTATAAAAATATGTTAGGAAAAATTTTACGAAAAATTATGTGAAAAATCTAATAAAAAGACGAAATTCATATTTCTTTGAGGGCCGCACTAAAATCGACCAAGAGCCGCATGTGATCCTAAGGGCCGCACTTGCGCACCGTTGTATATACCAAAAACTTCCAGGGTTGTATTTTTACATGTGGTGGAAGAGTTGTATTTTTAGTGTATTTGTTTTTTGTCTGTATTACATTTAGATAAGCTGCGATATCTATCTCATGTCTATCTGGTTGTTGTCATGACTATTAATCTGTTGATCTGCAGAAATTTGTTACAAAAAAAAAAAAAAAACATTAGTAAAATATTAGTTCAAAGTTAGTTTATAGCTTAAAAAATAAAAATTAAGCTTTTGTTGAAAACACAATTTCGCGTTCGAAATCATAATTTAGAATAATTACAATCATCGCGTCTAGTCACCCGACCGCAACCGAATTGAACATTTGTGGAAGTATCAGGACCGAAAACTAATAAAAGGAGGAATGGCAAAAATCTCTTCTGAAGTTACTAGAATCCTAGTAAAATCGATGGCCAGGATATTTCAATCTGTAATCAAAGCAAATTGAAATGCTAAATTGCTTTGTTATTCTTACTTTGGCAGCTTAAGTTATTTGGTTGAAAAATTAACAAGAATACTAAATATTGTCTCAAACGTGTCGAATTTTGTATCAGATAAAGTGTTTTTTTAGGGAGTTTTTTTCATTACATTAATATGAAGAAAAGTGTGACGTCGAAAGGTGATTTTTTACTTGTGAACACCTCCTCGAACGCCAACTAAGTAATTTTTTTTGCACGGCATTGTGAGTTGCGATCAAAAGTGGGTTCTTTTTGTTTTGTAGTTTTTATATATATTTTCGTTTATTATTAATAGCGAGCTTTCAACCTCTGTATATTTACAAAAACAAAGCAATTTAACGATTTTTAGCTAGGTTGATACAAGTATTTCGATCCAGTAAAAGATCTCTTCAAAACCCAAAGTTTCAGACAAGCTAGAGCCTCTAAAAGATGGCAGAGCCTTAACAAAAAACCTATTAAAAATTAATATTTTGCTACATTTCTGTCTTCTTAGCAATCACACATGTGGTTAAGTTGTTTTCCTAACAGGCACGATGTTGATACTAAAAATCCATTACAACAATTTCAAGTGCAAAAAGTCACGTATTTTGCCCGGACAGCCATTAAAATCCTTTGCAAAGCTGAATATTCATGGCATTAAGCTTATGATCTGAACGAATAAAACAGTCACGGGAGAACGCTATCGGACTCAAGTCATGCCTTTGAGCTGATAACTGAAGCAAATTCGCCAGAACATGAAAAACTGATTTTCATGACAACAATCGGCCACATGTTGCCAGACTAGTCAAGACACGCTAAAATGGGAAGTTCTACTCAACTCGCAGTATTTTCCCAACATCGCTCCTTCTGACTAATATTTGTTGCAGCCGATGACACATGCTCTGTCCCAGCAGAAGTTCACTTCATTGTTCATGCCTAAAATGGATCAATGATAGGGTTGCCTCAGAGGACGAGCCGTTGTTCCAAACTAGTATCCGAAAATTGCCAGAAAGATGGGAAAATGTTGTGGCCTGCAATGAAAAAAACTGTTATTAATATATTTGAAACCATTTTTGCACAATAAATCCGTGAATTTCTTTGACACTCACAGTACGCACAAAGTATTCTTTGTCATTAAACTTTTTTATTACCACCGACTGTTTATTACTTAAACAACAACTGCTTTAAAAAAACTTGTCCATTTCTTTGTTGATTCCCTTGTTTATTTATATATATTTTATATATATCTTATACTTCTTCGCATATTCCTAACAATTGTTTTAATCCCCTCGTGATATTGCATAAGTTTTTCAATTTTTGCTCTTATTAGAAGTGATTAGAGACTTTAATATTATTTCTGTTGAAATAAAATGCAATGAAGAAATGTTCAAGATTTGAAGTCAAGAGGAGTTGCTATTAAGAGAATTCAAACAATACAAAAGATATACAAAACTAAAAGTAATGTTTGTTAACTAAGAAAAAGTGCAACAAAGTTGTATTCATTATGTTGCTATTTGTGGTTTTAGATAAAAAAAAAAAATAACAAATAAAAAAAGTACACAAAAGAATTAACTATAAAATCAACGATAAAAGAATTTCATTAGGAATTGAGAGAAAGAAAAAAACTTAAATGAAATTTATTTTATGAAGATAAGTTAAGGGAAAGGGGAGATTAAAACTTTTACTATAAGGAAAAAATAAGAAGACTAGACAAGATCTTAAATAGATCAGTGAATATTTTAAATAATTTCACTTGTAAGTTCCATGAACAATTTTTTTTTTTTTTTTTTAAAATATTATTTAAAAATTTTTCTTTTTATATTTATTTACTTACTCAGGAAATATTAATTAAATACAAATATATGTTTATATATTTTTTATTAAATTATATTACAGCTTTAGTTTTTATCAAAGTAAATATAAAATGCTGGAGTATATTATAAAATTTCACATAAAAGAAATTTATTACAATTTACTTAATCATATTCAATTTTGAAAATTACTTTTCATAGTACATTGCACTTCATTTAACTGTAAATATAGTTTTCCTATTTTGGTATTAATTCTAACTTAGATTATTTAGTTTTCTCTTGTGTTTTTTGAATAAAATATTGAATTATTTTCTATACTTTGTATGCTGCAACAAAGATTTATACATTTCTCAATTTAAAATTCTTTTAGAATGCAATTTAATGCAAATCCACAAAAACCAAGAAAATTGAATAAAAAGGATTTATTTGGTAAAGTCTTTTAATTGTAATGAATTAATTAAAAAACTTTTTTTTATACATTTATTTGGGTGTAATTGGTTTTCATCGGTTTTGTATTTGTTGTTGCATTCTTTTGAGTTTATATTGAATTTAAAGTGGTTTATTACAACCAGAACATTTAATCAATCTTAATAGATTTTTAAAATTTATCTCAACTAAACCAGAATAATTTTTGTAGCAGATGGAGATATATTCGTATCTATTATATATGCACACAAATTTATAAATTTACTTACGAGTTGTTACTACGTGACGTATGATTTATATTAATTGAAGAGATATTCAACACTCATACGTACAGTATATTATTTTATTATCTTTTGTATAAAAAAAGAATAACGTGACTGATTCAACGTTGACCGCTTGAGGAAATTGAATTTGATACATAGGTTCCACCTCAGGCGTAGTCATCTACTCCTACGGGATTTTTGAAACTCCTAGGGGATGGGGCAAAAAGGGGAAAGTTTTCCTCATATACTGGCTGCCGAAATTGCTTTGACTAGAATTATGAAATTTAATATATGCGTTCCCTCGAGTATGATAGGGTACATTTTGCAATTTTCATCAGAGATGTGGTAAAAGTGGGGGTTCAAAAGCAAAAGACTCCTCATTAAGGTCCTTGCCAAATCGCTGTAGATGGGACTTTAAAATCTAGTAAGAAGGTTCCTCCTTCGATTGAGACGGATTTTTGGAAAATCCTACAGGAAGGAGCAACTGCCTAAACCCGTATGGCGAGTCAGTTGAAATTTGAATCATGTGTTCCTCGGAGTATGGCTAACTCATGGAAAATACAGAATTTCTGAAAGAGTGAAAAAGAGTCTGTTACCTGACGGCCTGCCCAAACCTTTTCGCTTACACAGAGAAAACATTTCCATTGTAATAACCGAATTTCGGTTGTCACAATGAATCTGTTTTCTCTGTGTAGAAAGCTGGAATTTTAAATATGTGTTGCTTGGTATATGGGTTAAATCACTGATAAAGGGGGCCTTAAGTATTTCCTTGGACCACCCGCCTAAACCCCTTTGTTGAGTTATCTAAAATTTAAAATTCCCTGGCTTGAAAAAGGCATTACAATTGAACGGTTTCATTGGAATGAAACGGAGAGCGAGTGTGAGTGGAAAGAAGCGAGTGGAAATAAACTAGGATAATGCGGGTAATTGACACACTACACTAGGGGAACGAAATGGAATGGTATGAAGAGCGAGTTAAATTAAAGCATTCAACACAGGGAATGAAACCGAGTGGAGTGAGCCTTGAATTGAGATATTGGGCAAGTGGTAGAAAACGGTAACGGAGATGAGACCCGGAATTTTAAAGATATTTATAGATTGGAAAATAACTTTTTCCTTTAGCGATTTTCGAAAATCTTATATGTCAAAGGCAATTATTATTTTTGCTAATCGATGTATTTATTATTGTTACTGAAATTTAAAACGAATATTATTATTTTTAAAATTTCGTTAAAGGGCAAAATGTGTCCCATTGATAACCCTGACCAAACAACAGGAAACTGAAATTTGGCATTTGGATTAGACATCCACCATAATGGGATGATTTGAAATTTTACAGGGAGGTTCAAAAGGGAAAAAGCCTTAACGTCCTGATTAAACCTCTTCGTATTAAAACCAGAAATTTAAAATGTATTATTACTGATACACTCACCAAAAAAAGTCTGTAATATCAACTGAAAATTTTGCTGTTATTACGGGAAATTCTACTAATTTGAGCCCAGCGGTATTTTTTGCTAATCTTAGCAACACATGTCTGCTGATGTGTAGTACAATGAAATTAGTAGAAAAATTAGTAGCCGCTACTAAATTTTAGTAGACTTTTTGTAAAGTGGAATTTAAAATCTGTTTGCTAAAATCAGCAAAAAAAAATTACTAAATATTATTAATATTAGTAGAAAGCTTTGAATTTATTTTTTTTATCGAGCATCAAAAATTTTGATTATATTTTTTAAATAACGAATTAGTCATTTTGTTTTAATTTGGTAATTTATGTTTTGAAAAATATTTTGGTCAGTTTAATTTTAATTGTTTTTAGGGCGGATTTTTAGAACTAAAAAACCTTTTTTGTGCTATTTTTAGTGGATGTCCTCTTTTTAGACATGAGTCGGTATCTTTACCTCCGATACCTTTTTAAATATATGTAACATTTTAAGGAAATTTAAGTTTGTAGGTGTAAGTTTTAATGAGAAATAACATTTCCTTCAATATCCACGTTTTTAAAATTAGTAAAATTTTTTCCTTATTTTAGCAAATCGGTTTTCAAAAATTTGTAAAATGATTTCTGAAATTAGCAACAAAAATTTGTAAATATTCTGTAAAAATTCTGTAATTTGTAAAATGTAAATAGCAAAAAGATTTGCTAAATAATAATTTTTTACTAAAAATCAGTACAAAAATAGTAGAGTGGGATTGAATACCATTTACAAATTTTTCTACTCACTTTTTTTTCTGAGTGTAAGATATCTTTTGGAATTTTCGCCAGCAACAAGAGTTTAAAGAGGAAAGTATCTTCTTAAACGCCCTGAACAAACTGCTTTTACATAAAATCTGGAATATTTGTGGCCTGAAGTATGGGCTCTTACTTAACTTATTAGTTACACACAGAGAATGATTCTGCAACTTTCCAAATGAAATTCGTTTTATATCATTAAAATTGGTTCTAACAACTGAATTTTGAATTCCAAAACAAAATTCGGACAACATAATGAAATATTGAAATCTTCAGGAAAAATATTTGAATATAGTTGCTTGTCTCAACCAAAATACACTTTCGAATTTGATTGGCAGCCAATTTTTTGTGTGTAATTTTACGAATTTTCGAAGGGAACGTGACAAAACTGGAGATTTTAAAGGTGAAAGTGCATTGGCTAGTAACCTGAACTTGGTAGCGACCCGGATCATTGGATAATTCACTGATGAGGTAGTTTCACTATCTTTCAATATGGTAAAAATAGCTGCTTGGTGCCTTTAAGTCCTGTCTAAACTGCTTCTGGTAGAAATCATAAATTTATAATATGTTTTCTTGAAGTTATAGGATAATTCACTGTTAAGTTTCCTTTTGAATATTTAATAAGGTGTTGTGATGATGTTATAGGGGGAAAAATCTTCATCCCAACTGCTGGAGCTAGGAACTTGAAAAGTGTTTTGAAGGTTCCTGCTCCAATAGAGTCGTCCACTAAAATAGAATTTTTGTAAACTTTTGCAAAAAAAATCTTCTTGGCTAAAAATCTGAAATTGAAGTATGTGCTCTCTGTGGTGTGGTTTTATTCACTGAAGTTCCGAACTATGCGATCTCAGTTATTTACATTTTGCAATTATTCACTGGTATAATTTTTGATGTTAATAACTCTTTTAGACCTACGCCCACATTTGTAGGATTAAACGTTTGCCTGGAAAAATTTTTTAATACCACATATTAGGAATCCAAAGTATTTCTGTTTATTTAATTACAGAGCAATGACTCAATTTCCTCCATTGAAAGACTTGTATTTAATCGCATGATATAAAAACCATACAACCATACAGCTGCTGCAAGAACTGCAGCCAGTTGATGTACCACAACGTCAATTGTTTTTTTTTTCTATGAAAAAATTGTCTTCAGCGACGAAGTTCATTTTTGGCTCAATGGCTACGTAAAAAAAAGAATTGCCGAACTTGGCGTAAACAATTGCCAGACGTTGTGCAAGAGCTGCCAATGCACCTCGAAATGCACTGTTTGGTGCAGTTTGTGGGTCGGCTACAACATTGGACGATGGAAATCGAAATGTTACACTCAATAGAGAAAGGTACCGTGCGATGATTACTTTTTTTTTGCCCAAAATGGAAGACTTGGACTTGGCTGGGAGGCGAGTTTGGTGACCAATTAAGTTTACGTTTTGGAACAGTCAAAATCATGCGATCTGAACCCAATAGACTATATTTTTGTGGGGATACGTGGAGTCCCTCGTGTACAGGGGCAAGCCAGCCACAACTAATGCTAAAAAAACGAGCTCATGGATGGATCACCTACGGATGGATGGATCACTTACGGCGCAGCCGTGGGCAACATTTACATTAAATAATCTTTAAAAAGTAAATGAGAGGCATTCATTTATCGCCCCAAATAAATATTTCATACACTTTTGAAAATATTTTGAGTTTTTTATTCAATTTCAAAAACACAAACGGTTTAAAAATGGCCCTTATAATTCATGCATGGAAAAATGATATTAAAAAGGGAAAGATTTCCTTTGACTGACCTGTACAAACCCTATTTTATTCTTGAAATTTAAACTTCCAATCGAAAAATTTAATTAAACAAATTTATTTAAAGAGGAATATCATTAGCAAATAGAATTAAAATTTCTTCTAAATATATTCCAAAGTATAAAACTGCCGGTAGCGAAGTATCAAACGTTCAAGCTAGTAGTCTATTATCCAATGAAGTCGACACTACATGTGATCAGCAATGTACGCAGAATTTTTAAAATTCTCTAAAGGGCGATTCCGATTTTTGTTTAATTACACTGTAAGTAAAATTTCTTCTTTTAAAATGATACACAAAAACCCTGAGACAGGTTAACTAAATTTTGGGTCGTAGAATTCAGTGGCGAACCCCGGTTTGAAGGATCAGGCTATTTTAACAAGATATTTAGATTTTAAGTTTGTATTAACTCAAACAATTTTTTGATTAAATTTTACTGGAAAAATTCGAAAACTCTTTTGCAATAAATTTAGTTATTGATTTACTATTTATTTATATTTTTTTTTGCAACCCAAAAAAAAAAAAATCAAAATTTTGTTCAGAAAATAAAACCGCATAAGAGTATTTCTTACAATAATATTACAGGGTGGCGCAAAAATAACCTTCCGATGTTTTTTGGCTTTAGTTTAAAAAAAAAATTAAAAACTTTTATTTCTTCTTGTGGATTATTTTTATTTGGTCTTTTAATTTTTTTTACATCAAGTCGAGAATATGATGTCATGTAAATGGCCGCCGCCACAGTTGGTTGTCATTTGAGCCCTTTTTAAGGCATTTTCCATCACTTTGGCCAAAACTTCCGGCGATAGGTTCTCACATTCTTGACGGATATTGTCTTTAAGAGCTACAAGAGTCTGAGGCTTGTTGACATAAACCCGCGACTTCAAAAAGCCCCACAAAAAGAAGTCTGGAGCGGTCAAATCAGGCGATCTTGATGGCCAGTGCAAATCGTCAAAACGGGAGATTAGGCGCCCGGGAAATGCATCCTTCAGCATATCGGTTGTGGCACGTGCAGTATGTTGCGTTGCACCTTCCTGTTGGAACCACATGTTTTTCAATCCCAATTCATCAAGTTGCGGCAAAAAGAACTCGTTGATCATTACTCTGTAGCGCTCACCATTCACAGTAACCGTTTGGCCCGCGACGTCTTCGAAGAAAAAAGGTCCGATGACTCCTCCAGCGAAAACAGCACACCATACAGTGACTTTGAGCGGGTGTAATGGCTCTTCGTGGGTTACACGCGGATTTTCAGTGCCCCAGAAGCATAAATTTTGCTTATTTACGTACCCGCTAAGATGGAAATGGGCCTCATCACTCATGATTATTTTTGATGAAAAATCATCTTCATTATTGCTCAAATAAATAGTCACCAATACTCCGCGCTCTGGAGCAGTGTAGCGTAACATTGTTTATTAACGTGTATTTCGCATGTGTTTACTACACAAATGTCAAAACAGAACTGACATTAGGGGCCAATGGCAAAATTTATAGCATTTTCTGATAGGAGGATTACTTTTGCGCCACCTTGTACGTATACGCATTGGTGTACTTTAACTTGAATTAATTACATCCCAGTGTAGAATTAATAGTGGGTTATAATTATTTCTTGAACTACAAATAATTATAACTTCTTACCTTCTAGATTAATTTAAAAATAATAGTAATAAATGGTAAATAAGTGACAAAACAATAAATTAAGTGATTGGAAAACAATTTTCAGTATTTTCGTTAAAAAATAATCAACAAATTCTTCAAGTCAATACAAACTTAAAATATATAAATATCTTGCTAAAATGACCTGACTCTTCAAAACGAGGTTCGCCACTGAATTATACGACCCAAAATTAAGTTAACGTATCCCAGGGGTTTCGTGTGTCATTTTACGTACTTATTGTGTTATCGGAGGACGAAATAAAGAGAAAAACCTTAACGAAATAAACTAAAAAGTACATTAAAGCAAAAATCCCTATTAAACTAAAAAAATTTTTTTAATTGTTAACTTAAGTGGTCTAAAAAATTTTAACACTCAATTTATATTCAGTATTCGATAAATTTCCATACTTACATTTCGTGATATTCGTGATTAATGAGATAAGTATTCGCCTATTCTAAAAAGGTTTATATATTATATATTTATTACCGCATATTTTCATTTTACAAGTAAGCCCTTTTGCTAATCGAGTTACACCAATATTATTCGAGAATCTTAAAATACCATATACATTTTTTGAAACTTAACCATTTGCCTTTATTGGCTTTGCAAATATTTACTTTTCTATTTTTTAAGCATCATCTTAAATAAAACAAATAAAACAAGTACATTTATTGAAAGTTTATTTTTAAATAAAATATTCTATAACAACCAAAACCATAATTACTTACAATACTTTTAAAATTGCTTTCCTCCCCACTGAGTGAGTTAAATTTTTCTTCCAGTATTTTGTGGTTTCCTTTTCTTTTCTTTCCTTTTCTTTGATTTTTTATTTTGGATTGTTTTTCATCTTGTGAATGTTTTTTAATGTTTATACGCATTGATGTTCTTAAGTTGGCTTAATTAGTTTTACAAAGTTCTTGTTAATGCTCTTATCTGCAATGAAGACTACCAATTTATTTTTTTATTGTTGTTCATGTTGGTATATCTTCTGTTTTAAATGTCATGGTTAGAGGCGTTGACAGAAACCAACTATTTTTTAACATGGCTCTAAGGCTATTAATCGGTTTTTTTTTCTGTAGTAATATTAAAACTTTAATAATTGCGAGTTTTTGTTCATCATAAATTCTTTTTAAATTATACATAAAAATGTAAATAGCTAATACAGCCCAGCAAATATTGATTTTATAATTGGTTTCGCTAACAATGGTACGAAAATATTTCTTTGTATTAGGGTCCGAAAATAACAGTTATTTTATAATTTTAAAACAAAAGAAGGATATAAAAGTAAATGTCGCAAAACTGATCCAAGTATGTCTTATTTATTTTTATGAACTAGTCTATGATAAAATATATTTTGTTTTTTTAAATATTTACTTAAAATTGTTTGTAAGCAAAAATAACAGAAAAAGCCATGTATGGTGCCAGAAAATGAAGTAATATTTCACTTACATACCAATCAACTTAATTTTTATTTAAACCAAATGACTTCTGTTATTTATTTTTAAATATTGTTTAAATAACTGACACATCCGCCAGAAACAAGTTATTAATCAGTAAAAAATAAATGTTTAAATTTTACCTACCAATTCCTTAAAAAATAAATGATTTTAAAATTTATTTGAAATTGTTTTTGTTTTTGTTTCTGTTTCTGTTACTGTTTTTGTATTTTTTTTTTGTGTGAATGTGTTTCTGTGTGTATGTGTGTTTTTGAAGTTTTTTTTAATTTGAATTGAAATAATTTTGTATATAGCCAATTTATATAAAAAACAAATTTGAATTTTTTTAATATATTTTTTTGAAACAGGCAGCAAACAAAATTTATATTTGAAACAACTGTAACGGACACAAATAAACTACAAATTTTCGTTTTGTGGATAAATTTTTATTAAATTTCAAATAAATGAAAAAAAATAAATGAAACTGGAAAAAGTCTGTAAATGATAATAAATCATTTAGAATAAATGTACAAAAAAGTTAAAATAAATATTTCTTTGAAAAAGAAATGTATGTCCCTTTATTTTTAAATGGAACGGAAATTTTTTTTATTAGATTACAGACAGTAAGCTACATAATATTCTGTGTTGATATATATTTTTCCAAAATAAAATAAAAGTTGCTTTTAATTTTTTATTTTTATTTAATCGAGCAAAAACAAAAATAAGTTTCTAATGAAATGTACGTGTTATAATAATTTAGTTATATTTTAATATTTATTTTAATATGTTATAAGAGACGAGGCACAGTTTGAATTAGCTGGATTTGTTAATAAATTGAATAGCCTCTACTGGGGAACTGAAAATCATCAATTAACACACCAACGGCATTTATATCCGCATACTTTGCAGCCTCCTCGATCTCCTGATGTTAATGCCCCCGATTACTTTCTCTAGGGGTACTTGAAGGGAAAGGTCTACGGCAACAAGCCACAAGCTAAAGAAGAACATTATTGAAGAAATTGGAGCAATAACACCCGTAATATGCTAAAGTGTTATGCATAATATGGTTAAGAAAGCACACAATTGTTATAAACTAAACTTTCTTTTGATAGGAGCATGTGGACCAACCAGAATTGGGAACCCAAAGTTGGGGCCCAGTTTGGTTCACAGATGGCTCGTAACAACTGAATAAGGATTCGGGTGCGGGGGATTAAGGACCTTGGTTTCAGCGCGCCCTTCCCATGGGCAAACATCCTTTCATATTCCAGGCAAAAATTTACGCCATATGTGTGTGTGTGGACGAATGTCTACGAAGGCATGTAGTCAGATCCCGTGTCAATATTCTCTCTGACAGTCAGGCGGCACTCAGGGCTCTTATGTCCCTCGAGGTGTCATCTAAACTTGTCATGGAATGCATTACGGCTCTTAACTGACTCGGTAGGAGCAACTCCCTTACCCTGGGATGGATTCCGGGCCCTGAGGGGCACGAGGGAAACGAGAGGGCAGATTGTCTGGCCAACCGTGGTGACCGTAGGCCCTTCATAGGCCCTGAGCCTTTTTGCGGGGTACCCATGGGCTATATTAGGAAGAGGCTCAGGATGTGGATAGAGTCAAAATTTTATGATTATTGGCAAACATCTTGTGGCCAACGACAGGCCAAGAGATTTATATCTATACCCAGTGATGGGTCGCCCATACCCATTGGCTCTTGGCCGAAGGGATCTAAGGACCCTGACTGGATACTTTACGGAGCATTGCAACCTTAAGTACCATAGGAACAAGAAGGGTCAATCGGACACTGATTTGTGCAGGTTTTGTGGGTTGAAATCGGAGACCTCATAGCATGTCCTCTGTTTCCTGGGCTTTGTGTCAGGAGGATCAGGTTTTTGGGTGTACCGTTTCTTGTCGCCTTCCGATATTTGATAGCTTGAACCTTTAGGGTGGTTCAGGGCAGCACAAAAGACCTATTATTAATTACATGCAATAAAATATTATAAAAAAATATACCCTACAATGTAATTTATAACCTAATATAAGAAGCAAGATCCAAGTATGTTGTGGATTAATTGAACATCATTTAATAATAATAAATATTTCTAAGTTATAAATATTCAAGCCCAAGGTCAATTTAATAAAATAATATATTTATTTTTAATCCAATATTTCACTATCTCAATGGAGAGCTTCTTCAGGGATTTTCTTTTCTTATTTGAAAAAAAGAGAAAAAAAATCCATTGTGATAGCGAAATATTGGATTAAAAATAAATATTTTTTTTTTATAAAATTAATAATCAATTTAATAATAATAATTATTATTATTTCTTTATTTCATATACTGCAAAAGTAATTTACAAAATTTTATTTCTCTGCATTTCAAGATTTTTGAGAATTTTTAGAAAATTTTGCTATTTTTAGATAACTTTGAAAAAATTTAATGTGACAACTGGAGGTGGTTAATTTTTAAAATATATTCACTTATTAAGAAAAAAAAAACAGCCCATTATTTATTTACACTAAAAAATAAAATGGGGTAATTTTCATCATATTAAAATTTTTAAAAATTTTTGAAATTTCTTGATAGGATCTGTTATTTTACGTAAAAAGTTGATACAACAGAACAAAATTATCGCACCCAAAAAGGTTTTCTAGATCTGCTCTCCACTGTTACAAAACCTTTCATTTTTATATATTTAAAAAATATATATTTAAATAATTTTTCAAAAAAGTACTTTAAAAAATGTCAAAAAGTGATGTTTAAAGAACTAAGCCACATAGTAGGATATATGTACTGTGTACTCATTCGATTAATTGCTTGGTATGGTATATTTTTGCTGGGAATACAATATAAAGTTTACTTTTTATGATTACCCAATTTCTAACATATTTGTTTGTAAACGATCTGCTTAACTAAAATTTGAATCTTTTTATAAAAACAGGACCTTAATGTTATATGAGGTACATCAGCAATATCTTAAACTGAAAAAACACCAAGAGAAAAACTTTGTTCATATTTAATTATGAAAATGACATTAAAAAATATACATAAATTTGAATTAGTATTTACATGAGATAGTACTACAACTTGTAAAATAGGAGGGTAAGTATCTACTTGTGCTCATTCAAAAATATTGTATGTAGATGTTGGGAAAAAAGTTACTAAGTTCTAACAACATAAACTACAATATCAGGAGACAACATTGCGCTTAAGGCATGGGACATCAACACTATAATGAATGAACAGAAAAGTACATCGAGAAATCATTATTTAAAAATTTCAAATGGTTACAAAACAAAAAAAGTAAAAAAAAGTTTTTGGGTTGGAAAATAAACTTTTTCAGAGTTGTTGGTATTCATAAAATACCAACTACACAGAATTGTATAATTTCTATGAGTAAAAAAGAACTAGTAATAACAACTATCAATAAGTGAAATATGTTCTGAAAGAATACGGTTTTTCTTTTATTTTATAAAATTTGGATAATCATCTGGAAATTATGTGCTAGGACAATGTGTAAGACATTTTAAATACTCACAAGAGTTTTTTTTTCTAACTGTAAGGATCTCTATCTATATCAGTGGTCGGCAGAAAGAGAGAATATGAATGTGTTGGTGTTTTACACCGTGAGAAATAATTTTATCTTTCTAGATAAATAAATGCATGAATAAATAAATAAATGAATTAATCGATAAAAGAATTTTCGTATTCATTGAATTAAAATATTTCTTGTTTTTGTTTTCTCTATTATAAAAAATAAAAATTATTCATAATAATGATAATAATATTTTTTTAATTGCATACAATGCACTCTGCCTCATTTAATATATTTAATGAAAATAAAAAAAATTCTTCTCACTCAAAGTTCCACATTTTTAATTTAAAACGTAAACGAAACACAAAAAAAATACCCACATTAAAAAAAACCTATAATAGAAAAAAATAAACTTTTAGAGTGTACTTTTTTTCTTCAACAAAGCGGCATTTACTTGCTCTGTTGAAAGTTAGCTGTGAGATTTGTTGACATTCGTGTAGTGTACATGTAAATTGCCGATTGTGTTCGGCCCCTGAGTGCTATGAGTGCCGATCACTGATCTATATGCTTTTTAATAAATGCTGTAAAGGTAGTAGTCGTGTTTTTTTATTAGTAATATTCAATAACTGACATATAATAACAAATAAGATACTTCACCATTTTTTACCCAAGTATAGCTACGTAAATAAGTTACCCTTTTTGTACCACTTATCAATCAAATGAGAAGTTTTTGACAAAATATTTGTAGAAATATATATTGGTCTTTTAATATTGTGCACTTTTATCATGCGCTTCAGCGGTGGTACATGAAGGGATATTTTTTGATTTGTATGAGGATATCAAAAAATTAATCTGACAAGGCTGGTCCCAGTTAAAAAGTTCATATAATATAACATTTTTACCACGAACTTTCCTTAAAATTTAAATTTTTTCTTTATTTTTTTGTGTTTTGACAGATTTTAAACTTTTTAATTTGAATTGTTTTCCTTAAATATATTGCAAACCGTTTTTTTTCAGAAATCCAATTAAATAATTTGCTCTTATATATCAGTGGAAAAGTATTTTCGCATATCCCTTTTCCTGCATTCGGATATGGTTGCCACACTCAAGTTATTAGTTTTTAAATAGGTTCTAACTATACATGAGGTTGCCATCATTTTTAATTATAGTAAATATTATATTATTTCATGATTGCTACTTTCTTTTTTGTTAAATGATTGGCTGAAACAATACTGTGGTATCAAAAATTCTGGCTATGAAAAAATATGATAATTATGGAACTATAAAATGCTGACAACAATCAATGAATAATTATCAAATAAAACATGACTTTGACATTAACAGTCATAATACTCGTATTGTCTTGTTTTCATAAAACAAAAATTGTATTATATCAGTCATGCAAAAATATATGATCATATATATAACATATATATAATTTACAGAAATCAATTCATTTTCGAAAAATTCATTGTCAAAATGATTCTATATCAAGATTTAAAAATTATTAAAAATTTAATTCTTTTCAGTAAAAACAAAAATATTAAAAAAAAAAAATGTTTCTTGTAAAATAAAAATTTTCTTGTGGAAAAAATACTTAGAATATTAATAAACAAAATTTTATAACAATAAAATACTAGATTTTTAGAAAATTTTCTGATAGAAACATTTTAGATTTCATGAACTTTTCCATGAAGTAAAATTCTCAGATTCTGTGAACTGTTTCGAAAATAGAATTCTTAAAAAAAACAAATTCATGTATTCTTAGAAAAATTTTCATCATGAAAATTGCTTAGATTCTAAAAACTTTTTTTATGAAAAATCTTTTTAGATTCTAAGGACTTTTCCTAAACAGAAACTTCTGAGACTGAGAACTATAAAAAAAATCTTAGATATGTCCTTAGAGTCTAAGAGTTAATATATTAGAAAAAATCCATAGAATCTATTTTTTAAAATTTATAAATTCAAAAAGTATTTTCGGCAAAAAAGTCCATAGAATCAAAGAAGTATTCTTAAAAAAGTCCTTAATATCAAATTTTTTTCGGTAGGAAAAACATTTCTCAAAGGAATGTTCCTAAGTTTAAAGAACTTTTTCATTGTTTTAAATCATAATATAATTATAGGTACCATTTAATGACAAAATTATGGTATTTATATTATAGTGAGACTATGGTTGGCACAATCACAATGCCAAAAATATATGATGCTTTTCGAATATGATTGTCCCAACAATGTTTTTTTTTCTGCGTGTGTATAAGACTGTTCAAATGATGAGTTGTTGTGGGTAGTGGTTAATAATGAGGCTGATGATGACCTGGTTGGTAAGGTCTAAAGTATGACAATCTCTCTCGCGCTGAATCTTCTCTTAATTTTGATCTCGAACCTTAAAAATAAAAAAATATTTTTTTGGATACTTATAATTTGTGTAATACTAACAAATTTTATTCCGATTAATACTTTCCTCGATAAGAAATAACTAATTTTTCTGGTCCCTTTGGTATTATTCGGATTTTATATAAGTGTATAATATGAAAATTCCCAAAATATTTTCTTTCCATGGGTATCTAAAATTCGAATTATCCCGCTTTGTGTGTACCTTAAGGGCTAAGGACCAGCATTGCACACAACACTTAGTACGATATTTGTCATATATTTAACAAATATAAGTTAAACGTTTTCAAAACAAAATTAATTACTTTAGTAAAATTTTGATAAAATTTTCTACTAAGTACTGACTATAATATTGGCCCTTAAAATTTTATTTTTCAAATTAAAATTCTTTTTCATTGCATAAGCAAATTTATATTAAAATTATGTTAGAAATTAATATCAGTTTTCTACAATTTTAATTTCTGTAGACAATTCGTAAAAATTGTGATAAGGCAGCACTGGCTGCTATTTTTTATTTAAATATATTCGTTTGCTTTCTTTCAACAAACGGAAAATTTTTCATTACACTTAAAAAAGTTTTTAAGTTAAAATAACTGAAAATATCATTTAAAAGAAATGATATTTCATTTAAAAACCGGTCTACTTAATTTTCATTTAAATTAAATGCCATTTGTTATTTATTTTTAAATGTTGATTAATCAACTGACACATCCGTAAGAAACAACTGATATAATCAGTTAAAATAAATGTCAAAATTTTACCCACCAATCCTTTAAAAAGAAATGTTTTTTTCATTTATTTGAAATTATTTCCGTTTTTGTATTTTTTGTTTTTTTTTAAATATACTCGTACAATTCAAAATGTATGTATGCATATGAAGCTATAAACACTTTTTGTGTGAATGTATTTGTATATTTTTGTGTGTTTATGAAGTTCTTGTAAATTGTATTGAAAAATTTTGTATATATACAACCAATTTAAATAAAAAAACAAATTGAGATTTTTTGAATATTTTTTTTTTTTTTGAAACAGACAGCAAACAAAATTTAAATTTGTAATAACTGTTACGGACACAAATAAACCACAAGTTTTCGTTTTGTGGGTAAATTTTTATTAAATTTCAAACAAATGAAAAAAATAAATGAAACTGAAAAAAATCGGTAAATGATAGTAAATTATTTCGAATAAATGTATAAAAAAGTTAATATAGATGTTTCTTTAAAAAATAAATGTATCTTTCTTTATTTTTAAATGGAACGGAAAACTCTTTTATTAAACTACAAACAGTTAACTACATAATATTCTGAGTGTATTTATTACTTTACTTCAACCTAGTAAAAAAAGGCTTAAATTGGCCGCCAAATCTTTGAATACCCTCCAAAAATGCACAATTGTTGATAACGGTCCAAGACCCTATCGCACGTGAGCTATTCTTGCCAAAAATTACAATCGCACGAAGACTTTTTTCTGCTTACGCTTGAACAAGTGAGTAATTTTTGCACACGCTCACGAAGCACTCATGCTAACAAAATACTCACGATTTTAAAATTTATTGCCACGATGAGATTAATTTGTACAGGATGTATATTTCTAAAGTCCTTGTAGTCGACCACCTCCAGTTAATTTAAATTTTTTCATTATTTCATTATGGAAACGGAAGCATTATAAGAATCTAATTTTTTGTGGCCAAACTACTAAAAGTTTAAAAATTGCTTCGCCCAAAAATGTATGTAATTTGACAAAAGTTTTTATATTTTTTTAGTTTTGAAATGAAGTGAATTTTATTTTATTTTTGGGGTGCCCCGGTCTGCTCGACGATTATAACATAAAACAAACACGGTTAAAACACCATTTACTCTTTCGAACTCTTCATCAGAACGGTATTAACATTTTACTTTTTCCAGAAGCCTTATGATTTAAATCCGATTCACATTTAATACAAATTTCGGTAATATAACGCCGTTTACTCTTGGAACAAACGTTATATGCCACTTCAGGCCTTTGCCACTAGGCATCCTTTTTATAAATAATTTCTTATATTATTAATGATATATATTGGTAAAATTTTAACTTACACAATCTTCATACTTCAAGTATTCAAATCATTCTGATTCCATACGTTCAAAAAAAATCCTTATTAAAATTGCAATTTTAAAGTTTATAAAGTTAATAAGTTCAAATATCAATTTTGATGCATTCTAAAAATCAAACTACCGAATACATTGGCATGAAGGTTTGTATTTTCATGATTTGAAGTAAAAGCTTACATTTGGAACCAAAGTTTTAAAAAAATTCGATATTTTTTTTTTAGTTTTGGCCGTTTTCTACAAGTGTGCAAGGTCTTGAGGTGAAAAACTTTTTGGATGTAAAAACAAATTTTGTGGTAAAAAAATTTTTTTGAAAATATTTGAGCTAAATACAAAATATTATTTAATTCTAAGCGACTGGTGGGAAAATAAGAGAAAATATTTTACTTGCCAGTCGCTACTATGATATTGTACTAAAATTCACCAATTTGTATGGAAAATTACGATTTATCTTAATATCTTTACTCATAATTTTTAAACCTCTGTGCTGATTTTGCTCATTTTCAATATTAAACTGCTTAGGAGGATTTTCATTAATATATCTATGAGTACCTTCCTTGAGTACCCCGATTTGCGTCTTTGCGACGTGATCGCTAGACGGACATCGGTAAATCGACTTAAAATCGCCTATGGATCAATAATATACATACCAGAGAACTGCAAAATCAACTTTTTTCTTGATTTAATCATACACAAAAATTCTTGTTCACATTTAATAATTCAACAAAATTCACTATAGAATAAAATCAGCATCATGTTACTGAACGCGTAATTGGGATCAGTGTGAACCATATGTCGATTATGTTTACTGCAAATGTAATCACTCAACAAAAAGTCAGCGTTGAATAAATCAGAAAAATCAACAAACAACGCATATGAGTTTATTCATAATTACAACAAAATAGAAACACACATTAGGGTGGGACTTAAACCCGCTTTTTTAGAATTTTTATTAGTAATACAATACTAAAAATATTCTTCTTTGTGAAATAAAAATATTTTTTTTTTTGAAAAAAAATTTAGGTCGATATCTCAGACTTGCCTAATCCGGAAAAATTCAAATATTCTCTAAATTTTTTTTCATCTGTTTTGATTGGAAAATTAGGCAATATTTAACTTTAACCGGATTGGGAGAGCCTGAGATATCGACCTAAATTAAAAAAAAAAATAAATTTCACAAAGAACAATATTTTTGGTATTACTAATAAAAATTCTAAAAAAATGGATTTGAGACCCACCCTAATATACATATAACATATATGAAATGTGTTTCCACAAAATCATCCCCTTTTTATAGATAAGAAACTATTTTGTTTTAATTATGAATACACACACCCGTTGTTTTGTTTTTTTATTTATTCTATAATAATTATTGTTGACCCGAACGAACAAGAATAAAAATACAATGAATGGTATGAAAACAACCGTTGAAACTGTGCGTTGGCATTGAATAATATGACATTGTTTTATATATATGCATTTCGTGTATAAATCAAAGCATAAGTTACATTTAACTTTTTTAAAGTGAATATACACTGGGGTGGGCCGAAATATCCGCTTTTTTAATTTTGATTAGTAATACCAAAAATATTGTTCATTGTGAAAAAAATTTTATCAAAATTGCTAATATCTTGGTAACTATCAATTTTAGGAGATTTTACCATTTAACTTTTTTTGTAGGGAGTTAAATTTACAATCAAAATACGTGAAGAAATATTTTTAGACAATATATAACTTTAAAATTTTTTACAAAAAACAATACTTTTGGTATTCCTAATAAAAATTCTAAAAAACGTATTTTAGACCCACCCTAATATACATATAACATATATGAAATGTGTTTCATATTATGAAACACTGATTACACTCATACACGTTGTTTGTTGTTTTTTCTGATTTATTCTACATCAAAATAATTATTGTTGGCTCGAATGAACAGAATAAAATCAATGGTATAAAAATTTGTACGTCGTTTGATTTAAAATCGTCAACGAATATGTGTGTTGGAGTATATTCAACGTTTGAACGCAAACACATATTTATTCTTGTGTTGATTGCGTATGAACGTTTTGCAATCAGAAATTGCAGTTCTCTGATACATACCTATTAGATCTATATTTCGACATGTTACAAACGAAATAACAAACTGTTAAATATCAAATATCACTTTTGCATAAAAGGAAAATATTGAACAAAATCCTTCTCATTTAGAAAAATTGTTTATATGATCTGAACCAAATCAGCATATAACTTTTATAACACCTGTCTTCTTTCTATATAAAAATAATTTTTCAAAAAATGCTTAGAATTTATTTCCAAATATCAATTTATTTAAATCATTGTATGATAACAATGAAACAATAATTTTTAAGTTCCCAGCAAAAACAGGGTTTCAACAACTTACCAGCCTATTTACACGCTTAAATACTTTTGTTCGCGATGTCCCAAAAGTAATGAGTGACTTACAAAAAACACAAAGTAATGGGTAGTCATTAAACAGCCAAAAAATAATTGAACCCATTACTGTTTGGACATCGCGAACAAAAGTAATTAAGCTAGTAAATAGCCTAGTAAGTAGTTGATACAATGTTCTTGCTGGACTATTACATTCTTTTTATTTCATTCATCAGTCTAAAATTAAAATTTTAAACTTAATAATTGTCTTTAAAGCAACGTTATTGATAAATGGATTAAAATTTTTAAACTTAATCTCTATTTAAAAATTCTATATTATTTTTGCACATTGTATACGTACAAATCTGTCTACGTAAGTAAGTATGTTCATGAGGTTTGTATCTAATTTATGGTTTTTAACTAAAAGGGAAAAAAACATGCTGCAACAAAAACAACTACAAATTAGTTTTATATTTTTAATTGCATTTTTGAAAACCTTAATAAATATTTTTGGAGCAAAAAAAAAAAAATAAAAAATTATAGTTGCAGATAGGAAGAAGACTCAGAATTTAGTAAAGTTTCAATAACATCATATCAATATGCTGGAAGTACAAATATACCAGCGTTGTTGACAGTAGGACGGCAGCTTATAAAAAAAAGAAATATTCTTCTAAAAAACTTGCAAACTTTTCGATGAAAAATCAGCATTTTGGGAATGGAAATTATACACCAAAATATTTTTTTTTTGGTTTATAAAATATTATAAATAAAATATTTATAATTTTATCTTCTATTTAGGCTTGTTCTTTTGTTTAAAAAAAAATATTTATGTAATCTTGTCATCGCATTAGCAGTTTTTTTCTCAGCCAAAATTCAAGTTTGAATTAAATTTTGTAAAAACTGTATTAACCTTAACGAAAGAAAAAATGTATGAAGAAAATCCACGTGTGTCATAATGACACACGAAAACCCTGGGATACAGGTTGGTTGAAAAGTTCCTGCGCTCACCAAGAGATGGCACTGCTAGCTCCAAACTTTTTTTTCTCAAGTTGGTATTACTGTCCTGAGAACACATGCAAAGTTGCAAGTCATTCTGTCAATTCTTTCTTTGTTCACAAACCATTTGAAGTTGACGTGTCATTGATTTTTTTAAATATGGAAAAAATTTAATATCGTGCAGTCATTAGATTCTTTGTTTTGAAGGGTTTTAAAGCAAAGTGAATTTATGAACAATTGTTAGAAGTGTATAAGGAGTCCTCATCTTCAAAACGTACCGTTGAATTTTGGGCTGGTGAATTTAAAAGTGGTCGTACCAGCCTTGAAGACGATCTACGCGAAGGACGACCAAAAACTGCAACCACAGCAGAAATCATTGAGCAGGTACATAATATGGTTAGTGAAGATCCAAGTTTGACTAAGCGTGAAATTGCTAATGCCATAGGCATCTCAGACGAACGAGTACTCCATATTTTACATGAAGAATTACGTATGAAAAAACTGTTTGGTAAGTTAGTGCCGCGCACATTAACAATTCAACAAAAACTGGATGGAAAACAAATTTCTCAGCGAAATTTAGAGCGTTTTAAGCCGAATAAAACGAACTTCTTGCGTCGTTTTATAACTATGGATGAGACTTGGATCTACCACCATGATCTAACATGATACAGTAGACTGAAGCTGCTTGTTCAGCTCCAAAGCAGGTGAAGTCACAGCGATCAGCAAAGAAGGTTATGGCATCAGTTTTTTGGGATGCAAAAGGAATTTTGTCGATTTATCAGAAAGGTAAAACAATTAACTCTGAATATTATTGCAGCCTTTTGGATCAGCTGGATGAAAAAATTCGTGAGAAAAGACCTGGTTTAAAGAAGAAAAAAATAATTTTTCATCACGACAATGCACCTGCTCACAAAAGTGTTTTGACGATGGCTAAATTCAAAGAATTAAAGTAAGAATTGCTTGAACATTCACCGTATTCACCAGATTTGGCTCCCAGTGACTACTATCTCTTCAGAAATCTCAAACAATTCCTTCGTGGAAAGCATTTTTCGTCGAATAAAGAGGCCATAGCAGCCGCAAACGGTTATTTTGCAGAGCTTCCGGAAAACCATTATAAGGATGGGATAAAATTATTGAAAGATCATTGGAACAAGTGTATTGAGCTTCTAGGAGATTATATTGAATAAAAAAATATATTTCGTAACAAAAACAGTATTCTTTCATTTCGAGCAACCTGTATGTAAACTAAATTTGTTAAGTGGCGAACTCTGTTGTGAAGAGTCAGTTCCTTTTAAAAAGATATTTAGATTTAAGTTTGTATTGGTTCGAAAAATTCTTTTACTATATTTAATGAAAAGACTTAAAATTGTTTTCCAATGACTTAATTTATTGTTTTTTCACTTTTTTACTCTTTATAACTACTATTTTTAAATTAATCTAGAAGTTAAGGAGCTATAATTATTTTTAGTTAAAATATAATGTTACCCCAGTATTAATTCTACACTGGGATGTGTTTAATTCGTGTTAAAGTACACCAATGCGTATACGTAATATTATCGTAACAGATTTTTATGACGTTTGGGCTGTTTTTTTCTGAACAAAATTTTGATTCTTTTTTTAATTGCAAAATAAAAAAATATTAATAAATAGTAAATAAGTAAAAAAAATCAATAAAGAAAGTCATTGCAAAAGATATTCGAAGTCTTTTCAGTAAAATTTTATCAAAAAATCTCTAAAGTCAATACAAATTGAAAATCTAAATATCTTGTTAAAATGACCTGACTCTTAAAAACGGGTTTCTTCACTGAATTCTACGACCAAAAATAAGTTTACGTATCGCAGGGTTTTCGTGTGTCATTTAAAAAGTTGAAATTTTAAATCCAGTGTTAATAATAGATTCATGTTCAGTATTTCAAAATTAATTATGAAATGTGCATTAAAGGAAATTAAAATAATAAAAAAAAAAATAATTATAGTTATGTCTTGGTTTTTTAATTGGTCATAATTTTGAAATTGGGTTATGGATTTTCTGGAAGTATATTTTGATCAGGAAGAAGAAAATAATTTTTTGAAAAATTTAAAAGACCGGTTTACGTAAGTGATTATCACAAAATAATTCCCTTTATGCGCATTCCAGGGTATTAATGTTGTTACCGCGAGGCAAACTTTACATAGTTTTGAGTAAAATGTTTGTAGTCTTCATACAGACAAGTATAATTAGTATTAGAATTAGATAAGAATTTTGTAATGTGCTCTTTTAATTGCAAAGGTTTCTATATGCGAAATACTAAAAACGACTTTTACTTTTTCCCTTTTTTATTTTTTCAAAAGTACTTATATTTTAATTATTGTCTTTCGGTGACAAAATATATTTTTAACTTTATAATGGCATGCACAGCAACAAGATCGTTAGTTTTTGACTCAAAATTGTAAAAAAAAAGTAAAAGCATTAAATTCGGTTTTGCCGATTTTTTATACCTTCCTCCAGGGATGTTGAATAAGAATTTCATTTGGGTATCAAACATCATTTCTTGACCTTAAAGGAACTTAAAATTGTATTTTTTGTACGGTTTCCGATTTATTTCTTTTAAAGAAAATTCGCAAAATCTTGCAAAAAAATATCCAACCGATTTAATGAAACAGCAGATACTTATGGTTTTAAATAACCTAGATGTATAAAAAACTTCGCACATAAGAGGAAAGTCGAAAACACATATAATTATATAAGAGAAATTAATTTCTTAACGTAAATATAATTTAAATCGCCAAACCCAGAAACAGTATCAGTTGTGGCCACCGAATTTGTTGCCAATCGAATTCTGGCGGTTACGACAACTATCTTGATACTAAATTATATTTTTAGTCATGAAAGCCAATAGTCAGTTGCCTAATTTAATATTTATGCTCCATATAAATACTATTACGTTCCACAAAACCTTATTTCAAGAAAAATTTTAATTTTCGATGTTTCCGGTATCAAACCTGGGCACTCAGATTTATAGTTTACACTATAGTTTACACACTGCAACAAAACAAATTGTAATTATCTTTGATATATTTGCTATTTGACTATTTTTTGAACTAAAACAAATATATTTTTTTTAACCCTCTGCGACTGACGTAAAATATTTTCAGAATTCCACTGACGAGGTAGAACGCCAGAAACCATTTCAACGGCTTATATTTTTCAAGTTTCGCTTTGTCAATCTATTGAAATAATTATTTTTAATAGTTTAATGGTGTAGTTGTATAATTTTAATTTTTTAATTCAAAACCATGATTTATGTTAAACAGTATTGTTTATTGGTGACTGTTAGACTACCACGTCAGTCGCAGAGGGTTAATATTTGCCTTTCCGAGCACTAGGCAACATCCCTACCCACTACACCACAAACACTTATACAAGTTTTTTGGAAAATTTTAAATTGAAATATTTTGTTAGGAAAAAAGATATTATTTAAAATTCGTTTATCAATACCAATCATTAATTGCGTATATAATCAATAAAATCCACAATTCGGTTGCTTCTACTGTAACCTGATTTTAATGGTACATTTGATCAGGAAAACCGTATTTGTAGTTACCACTTTTGAATATCGACAGTTTTTTTTTAATAAATTTGATAGATTGTACTAATTTTCTAGTAAATTTATTAAATAAAAGCTTGATTCTACCGGAATTACTAAACGAATTTTATTTTTAAAGTTGCTTGGAAATACCAATGATTGGATAATAGTATTATTTTTTGTTCCTTTTCCCTCTTTTTAATTCCCAATGCAATGTTTTTGCTTTATTAATCGATTATTGACCATTCCGAACAATATAACATCCTCAAAAATAAATGTCAATGGCTTTGATTAAATTCCATTCAATATTTTTTTTGGGTGCATGAAATAGAAAGCAATAATAAATGTAAGACACAATGTGATCAGCGCAACATGATCAGCGCTAAAGGAAGTGCCACACTTTCGACCTAAGCGACCACTGGACTAACGTCCGCCATCGGTGCTAATGCTAATTTGTGCTCTTTGGATTATATTTTTTATAATTGATTTTTCCCGTCACGTTTTCAAATTCTATTCGAATGTTGTTCCTGAACTCCTCCAAGGTGCGAGGCTTGTTTGCGTACACCATCGCAGAGGAAGAAGTCTGGGACAGTCAAATCGGGAAACGCGAGATTATATTCGATGGGAGACATCCTTAAAAATACGCATTTTGTCGCGTGATCGTCGACTTCCGGTAAGAAAAAAACAACCATCATGGCTCTATATCGGTCACTGTTCACCGTTACCATCGGCTCCTTCGGTTCTAATTACTTTTTCCGACTTAAAGTTGTAATGGTTAGCGCGTTAGACTGTCACACAGTAGGTTGCAAGTTCGATCCCCAGCGACGGCAACTTCAATTTAGAAATATAATATGTATGAGTTTTTATCTTTCATACATATCGGACCGAACCCCTTCGGTGTTCCTACAGCAACCAACCCCATCGAAGCAAATTAACATAACAGGTCTACACTCACCAAGAAAAAGTCTGTAATGGTAACTGAAAATTTTGCTGTTATTACGGGAAATTTTGCTAATTTGAGCCCAGCGGTATTTTTTTGCTAATCTTAGCAGCACATGTCTGCTGAAGTGTAGTACAATGAAATTAGTAGAAAAATTAGTAGCCGCTATCAAATTTTAGTAGACTTTTTGTAAAGTGAAACTTAAAATCGCTTTGCTAAAATCAGTAAAAAAAATTTACTAAATATTATTAACATTAGTACAACCAAATTAGTATACAAAATTAGTAGGCGCTACTAAATTTTAGTAAATTACTATAAATTCAAGTAATTGTAAAATATAGCAAAATTTTAATTTTTAAAAAAATATTATTAAGATGCACAAATTAACACAATTATATTAAGATACACTTGTTACACTTTAAAGCTGCTCATTTCTTTTGAATTTATCTTAAGAATTCGAATGTACAAATTTATATATTTTTTAACAACTTTTTTTATTTTATTTATTTCTTCAAAAATGTTTTAGACAAAATTAAAAAAAAGTTAAAGTTGTGGAGACTTCCCCAAGATTTCTGGAAATAAGTTGTAATTTTGTTATTTATATTTCTAAGTTTTTTATGTCAAGAATTTTCAGTTCAATTTGTGAAACCAAAATAATAACAAACAAAAATATATTTTATAAAAATTTAATTAAATAAATTGATTAAATTAAAACAAATAAAATGTGGGAGACGTATTACAGTTCCCATAATTGGTGACCCCGTCGTGAATAGGAGTTAAACTAATAATGCCCATAGTTCTTAATAACAAAAATTCCAGAATTCTTTGAAGATTCACTGACCAATTATCAAGAACTTGTACATAAGTGGTGACTAAGAAATCTGAAGCCAAGCTCCTGTAAATCAAGAAGAAGGCGTTAAGAAACCTCCTGGATATCTGTTTAAAAAATGTTGTAAAAATAAAAGATCAACAAATCTTTAAGCAATCACAACGTTACGTTTTACAATAGAAGATCAAAAGACGCCAAATCTTTCACTCAAATCTTCCTGTCTAACTGAATTACGCAATTCAAAATCTTTAACGAATACAATTAAAATGTTTACCAATCAGTCTTTTCCATTTCTATTTTTTAAAGTCGCCGTAATAACATTTTACCAGATTTTAACTACAAATCTCAAATGGATTTCGGTCTACTACAATCAAGATAACATCATTTTGTGCTGTTTGACTTCAAATAGAGATGACTGATTTTCAAAATATACCTCAACACAATACAACGGATTGTATTTAGCTTACTCTTGAACCAAATGATTTCACGTAGACGTTTAAATTTACAATATTTCTTAGAAAAGGGGGTAATGTGGAGACTTCCCCAAGATTTCTGGAAATAAGTTGTAATTTTGTTATTTATATTTCTAAGTTTTTTATGTCAAGAATTTTCAGTTCAATTTGTGAAATGAAAATAATAACAAACAAAAATATATTTTACAAAAATTTAATTAAATAAATTGATTAAATTAAAGCAAATAAAATGTGGGAGACGTATTACAGTTCCCATAAAGTCTTAAAAAATAGTAAAAACAAAAACGAATTTATCATTTTGTTTTAATTTGCTAATTTTTTTTTTTGAAAATATTCTTAGTAAATTTTTTGAACTTTAAGGTCAAATTTTAATTGTTTTAAGGGCTCAATTTATAGAACAAAAAAAAAAATGTAGTGCTATTTTAAGTGGATGTTCTTTTTTTGGACATGAGTTATTTGTGAAAATTATCTTCACTTCCTATCCCTTTTTTCAAACTATGTAACATTTTAAGGCAATTTAAGTTTATAGGTATAATAAGAGATAACATTTCCTTCAATATCCACTTAATTAAAATTAGTACATTTTTTTTTGCTAATTTAAGCAAATCGGTTTTCAAAAATTTGTAAAATGATTATGTAATTTCTAAAATGTAAATAGCAAAAAACTTTACTAAAAATAATTATTTTAACTAAAAATCAGTACAAAAATAGTAAAGTGGGATTGAAAACCTTTTACAGATTTTTCTACTTACTTTTTTTTCAGAGTGTATGAACTAAAAAGCTGCAACAAATCAGCCAACTCTTCATTAGATGGCGGGTAACAGCTGTTCTAAAAATTAGCATCTCATCTTTCACCACCTTCTATCTACTTTCCAAAGAAAGCAATACATTTATATGTAGAAAGAATTTCCTAAGTGTTACTTTTTTTCTAAAAAAAAAAGAAACTGACTTTTGGAGGGTGTAATAGAGTTTCGTGAATAAAGCGTGAATTTTCGATCCTCCAGAATTGAGAAATTTGCCTATTGATGTGGCCGTTGAGAAAAATGTCGCTCATTATCAATTTTGGTGGAATATCAGCTTTGAGTTCTAAAATCTTACGGCTGGGACGTGTAGCGATTCTTTGTTATTTACTATAAATTTCGCACTTGCCTAATTCACGAATTTCAAAACCAAACTGCCAAACGATACCATTTGTAATAATGGCAACACTTTCCAATAGGGTGATAGTTATTGCCCTTCCTTGTAGTAGTCAGTTTCTAATAGCCTGAAATCTTGTCCTTCAGACAGTTCTGAAGTTATAGGCACATATTCCACAAAGTAAAATACAAAAACACCTTTTACATACAGGTTGGTTGAAAAGTTCCTGCGCTCACCAAGAGATGGCACTGCTAGCTCCAAACTTTTTTTTTTTCTCAAGTTGGTATAACTGTCCTGAGAACACATGCAAAGTTGCAAGTCATTCTGTCAATTCTTTCTTTGTTTACAAGCCATTTGAATTTTTTTATTATGGAAAAAATTGAATATCGTGCAGTCATTAGATTCTTTGTTTTGAAGGGTTTAAAATCAAAGGAAATTTATGAACAATTGTTAGAAGTGTATATGGAGTCCTCACTTTCAAAACGCACCGTTGAATTTTGGGCTGGTGAATTTAAACGTGGTCGTACCAGCCTTGAAGACGATCCACACGAAGGACGACCAAAAACTGCAACCACAGCAGAAATCATTGAGCAGGTACATAATATGGTTAGTAAAGATCCAAGTTTGACTAAGCGTGAAATTGATAATGCCATAAGCATTTCAGACGAACGATTACTTCATATTTTACATGAAGAATTACGTATGAAAAAACTGTTTGGAAAGTTAGTGCCGCACACATTAACAGTTCAACAAAAACTGGATCGAAAACAAATTTCTCAGCGACATTTGGAGCGTTTTAAGCTGAATAAAACCGACTTCTTGCGTCGTTTTATAACTATGGATGAGACTTGGATCTACCACCATGATCCTAAATTGAAACAAGAATGTTTATAGTAAACTGAAGCTGGTTGTTCAGCTCCAAAGCAGGTGAAGTCACAACGATCAGCAAAGAAGGTTATTGCATTAGTTTTTTGGGATGCAAAAGGAATTTTGTTGATTGATTATCTTCAGAAAGGTAAAAAAATCAACTCTGAATATTATTGCAGCCTTTTGGATCAGCTGCATGAAAAAATTCTTGAGAAAAGACCTGGTTTAAAGAAGAAAAAAAAATCATTTTTCATCAAGACAATGCACCTGCTCACAAAAATGTTTTGACGATAGCTAAATTCAAAGAATTAAAGTACGAATTGCTTGAACATCCACCGTATTCACCACATTTGGCTCCCAGTGACTACTATCTCTTCAGAAATCTCAAACAATTCCTTCGTGGAAAACATTTTTCGTCGAATGAAGAGGCCATAGCAGCCGTAGACGGTTATTTTGCAGAGCTTTCGGAAACCCATTATAAGGACGAGTTAAAATTATTGGAAGATCATTGGAACAAGTGTATTAAGCTTCTAGGAGATTATATTGAATAAAAAAATATATTTCGTAACAAAAACAGTATTCTTTCATTTCGAGCGCAGGAACTTTTCAACCAACCTGTAGAATAACTGGAAGGGAATATAGAAAAGTGATGTGTTTTGTTCTAAGTAGCTTTTGCTGTTATTTATACCGTATATAAGTAGTTTTATAAATATGGGTATTTTAATTTTGTGAGTCGCATTTACTTATTTAATACACATTTGCTTCACTGTGCATTGTGGGAGAAAAATTACTAAAAACTAGATAAAGTAATGTGTAACAAATGTAATTGATGGTTTTTCAACTAAAAGTTATTCAATTACTAATGTGTTTTGAAAAAAAAAACACAAAAAAAATCATAATATTACTATTTTCAATTGAAAAAGAATATAAATGATATTCCACAAAAAAAAAAAAAAAAACAACAACATAATGATAATTGAAAGTAAGATACTCATAATTAATCTGCATCATATTTGAATTTTAAATTTTCATAATTTTATTCTTCTCTGATTTCACATTTTTATTAACATTTATAATTTTATAATAGTAACCACACTTAAGCACTTTGTTAGGTGGCCACAATTAAATGCTTTTCTGTTTGATTGTCCTTTTTTGAATAACTTCCTATATTCTACATATCCTTTCTACAAAAATATCATTTACTCATACTTTTGTTAAACATTTTGTGGCTTAATTACAGTGACCAGTGTGAAAATTTGCTGACGCATTGTCCATTTAATACACAGAGACTTCAACCGAAAAAAAAACAGGAACAGTAAAATTGACCGCAACCACAAGCCATAAACTGACTTCTACATGACACCTTCACAAAATTTGACAAAAGCCGTTTTTATGTGTATCAACGATAGTTTCTAGTTTCATTTGCAAATGTGGTTAAATAATAATAGTAAAAAAAAAATTCTATAAAATGTATTGTATGAACAATTTTAGTATATATATTTATATGCAATGTTTGCATATATTTGTTTTATATTATGAATAAGTAGTTGTATTTATAAAAGTTAATAAATATTTGAAAATGTATTTAAATGATGTGATAAATATTGACATATTATTTGGTTACAAAAATATTGACGGTGATTCTGATATTATTGCATAAATGCAAATGTCAGAAAATTACATACAATAGAAAACAACAACAAAATTTTTGTTTAACTGATTGTTAAGTTATTGTTAAATTCAGCAGGAAATGTTAAGTTTAAATTTGATGTTACTTTGTATCACATTGTAAAATAAAATATTTGGACAAAATGTACTTTATCATACAAAATTAGCGGATTAAAGTAATTAAACTTTTTAGTAATAATTTGAGATACACTGAATTATTTTATTTTTCAGTTATATTTGGACCTCGAATTAATAATCAACGTTCCACACATGAGGCATCCTCTAACATAAGAACCAATACTCCACTTTCTAATGTCTTGCCGCTAAAATCTATTGTGAAAGAACGTTAACAACAATACTAAGCATTGTCTCGAACATGTCGAATTTCGTAGCAGATAAAGTGGGTTTGCAGGGAGATCTGCTTCATTACTTTAATTTTAAGAAAAGCGACATCGAATCTTAATGGAAGTTTACGGCGAGTATGCTCCATCTGAACAATCAGGCCGGAGGTGGTTTGTTCGCCTTAAAAGTGGTGGGAAGTGGAAATAAAGGGAACGACCGGATCACCTCAAAAAGTTTGAAGATGAAGAATTGGAATCATTGCTCTATGTGGAAGAATGCCAATGGCTTCAGGAGTTGTCAGAATAATTAGAAGTGGATGAATCGTCAGTCAGCAACACGTATTAAGGCCACGTGGTTGATTCAAAAGTAAGGAAATTGGGCGCCATACGAGTTGGAGCCGCGCGACTTCGAAAGGCAATTTTTAGCTTGTGACTAGCTCCTCGAAAATCAAAAAAGGAAAGTTTATTGCATCGATAAAAAGTGGAGCCATTACGACAACACCAAAAGTTATGGGTTTTGCCTGTACAGCTATCAACATCCTCTGCAAAACTGAATGTTCATGGCACGAAGCTTATGCTCTATATTTAGTGGAAACAGCGCGGCGTGATCTACGATGAGCTGCTCAAAATTAATGAAATAATCACGGGCAAACGCCATCGGACTCAACTCAAGCGTTTGAGCGACGCACTTAAGCAACAATTGCCGGAATATGAAGAAACCCTCGACAAAGTTATTTTGCAGCACGACAATGCGCAGCCACATGTTGCACGACCGGTCAGGACCTAATTCGAAACACTGAAATGGGAAGTCCTACCCCATCCGGTGTATTCTCCAGATATCGCTCCTTCCGACTACTACTTTTTCTGGTCGAAGGCACATGTCCTGTCCCAGCAGAAGTTCGCTTCATATGAACAAATGGGTCGAAGATTGGATTTCCTTAAAGACGAGTCGTGATTCGGAGCTGGTATCCAAAAATTTCCAGACAGATGGGAAATAGTTGTGGCCAGCGATGGACATACTTTAAATAATAGATTTGTAACCAATTTTGAACAATTAATCCGTAAATTTCTAAAAAAGATTCATTATTAATTCTGGGCCCCAATTTTTGAAATATCTCTTGCATGGCAACTTTCCTAAGTGAGAATTCAGTTTTATAAGGACAGACTATAACTGTAAGCTTCACAAAGAGAAAGAGAGAAATAACTACAGAGTTCGTGTCGTAGCTCAGAAGATTCCGAAGGTCGATCGTGACTTCGGCTGACAATCTTGCTGAGAAGATAACGGTCTGTGATGGTACGTTTCATCTCTTGTGCGGCGTCTAAAGAAGGACGCTGCCTTAGATGACTTTGATTAGGGTATGGAAAAGATCTGGACTAGCACAATTTCTCTGTTGACTTTATTTAGGCCAGCGCGTTTCCTCTGTTCAGGTTCGTCTAATGGAACGCTGAAACGTTTCCCCTGTTGTTGATTTTGGTTAGGCGGGTACTCTGACGGCTTATTTCCTCTGTTATGCTGCGCCTGGGACTACACGATTCCTCTGTTGTCTTCGGCCAGGAGGACATTGACTTGTGTTGACTTGGCTTAAGGGAGTACAATACATTGTGAGGGCATGCTTCTTCAATTGACTTTGGAGCTGCTTCTAAGAAAGTACATCTTCTAGTAGGTGAGCACAAAGGCCTGGGACTTTTTATTAACTTCGAATAATAGTGTCTGACGTCGTTTTTACACCACTGCAAGCACCTGCGCAGTTTTAAAAGCGACTCCAAGGCGTTAAGTTAGTTAAAAAGTTGTATAGTGATTGTTTTTTTATACCAGACATTTTGGTAAGTTTTGAATTGTATCGAAACCTGTTGCGAAAATTTATGTACAGTGTGCTCCAAACATAATGCACGATGTAAATTGTAAATATAACAAAAAGTTTCCAGAGAATTATCTTAATATTTTTTATTAAGATAAAAGCATCCATGACAATTATGTGTTAAACATATCGGCCAAATGCTCACCACGGCTTTGGTGGCATACCTATATCCGATGGCCCATATTTTCAATGACTCTGAGACATAATTGAAGCCGCGAATAATGTTGTAAGCGACAAAATTGAAATTGTTGAGAAATCAAAAAAAAAACATTTTAGAACTTGTGGTGTTTCCCACTGACTGACTTCTTCAGATTGCATTTTGATAACGAAATCCTGCATAATTTTGCCTAATTTCATTTTTAAATCATAAAAGAGAGTTATTCTAACGGTAATCTGGAAAAAACAGGTTTTGTAAAAATTGTTGCTTAAAACGTTATTCGCGGCTCCGCTTCAATTAAGTTTAAATGTCGTTATTTTGCCGAATTATTTTAAATATCCCCAAAGAAAGAAGTCCAACAATGTTAAATCACATGATCGTGGATCATGATTAAATTTGTCAAATACTGAAACAAAGTAATGTCAAATTAAGTTGGGCAAAAAACATGACGTTAAGGTGTGACTCATAATTAACATCGTGCATTTTGGCTGCACCATCCTTTATACTCTAAAATATAGAGCAAAATAACATCAAAATTAATAGCAAATTTAATTTTGTTGTAGGTACCAGATGCCAAGAACTTGCAAAAATACTGGAGACGTGAAATCTCAACGGAATGTATTTTCTAGTCTGGTTAAAAGTGCTTATGAGCGTTACATTCCATTTTATAAAAGGGACAAAAATTGTTTTCCGAAAATATACGGCAACAGTTGGTCAAGAACGCTAAGAGGTTGGCTTGAAGGAAGTTATAACTCCATGCCATTGACAACACCCATTATTTGGAATGAACCTTAAAATTATGCCTTGCCAACGTTTCAAAATAAAAATAGATAATCGCTGTTATCATTTCAAGGCTAGCCCAAATCTTAAATCTTGGAAAACGTATTTTTGCCAGCGCTTTTAATAATAATAGTGTTTTGCCAATGCTTTGCCATTTTTATTTGTCTACCTGGGAAGGTTTTATCAAAATGTTTAGTTTGTGGTATCTCTCTTATGAGTAATGTTTCTCGTACTTAAGACTCTTTAATAATCCAATACCATTAATCTTTTTGTTAATTTAATATATATTTAAAGCAAAATTTTTGTTGTTTCTTCATTTATATTCATCTTGTTGTAAATTATTAAATGATGGATTTATGACTAGCAAATACCCTTCATTTACAACCAACCACTACTTAATTTATATTTTGCATTAAACACCATTTTATTCTTTCATTTTTGAAATTCCTCTTTTCAAACACGTCAACCATCTCAGAACAATGAATTTATTTGAACACTGCGTTGGAGGATTTTTTTATGTTTTATGAGTTTTTTTTTTTACTTTCTTTTACATTCACATTTTCAATCCACAGGGTGCATTTAACAATATATCATTGAACTGTCAAAATTTAATCCCATGCAGAATTTTAAAGCCAAACCACATTCCATTACTGTTTGGATCAAAAAGAGCAAAAAACAAAAAAATTAAAACGACAAGCAAACGAAGAGATGGAAAGATGGAGACAAACAGGTCACTAGCTCATGAAGCAAAACCACCAAAGTAACTGTAAACTGAAGATGTAGCAGAGTTTTGGAATGGGGTATAGTATATGGTAAGTGGTATAGGAAGTTACTTGTGGAAATGATGGAACAAAAAATGAAGGAAAACATTTATAATCAGAGAAAGCAAAAAAAAAAACAGGAAATGGAGCAATCATAAATTTAAATAGATACGGATATGAATGAAGGTAAAAAATGGAGAAAAATAAAATACAACAACGAAATCACAGACGCCTTCGTTCTTTTAATAAGAGCTATTTTTATGAATGCATATGTACACTCTAAAAATTTTGTCGATATACGGATAATAACCAAAATATTTTGTTATTTTTAACGACTACAAATGCATTAAAAATAACTTAACAATATTGCAAAACTAACTGACAAATTTTACAATAACTACCAAAAATTTAAAACAACTGGCATAAATTGATAAAAACTACTGTAATATATTTTACAATTAATTTTATAGGTATTTTAATAAAAATAATCATGTTTTGTTTTCGATTACAAAAAAAAAATGTTAAATTGTTTTACAATTTAAAGACAAAATTACAAACAGTTCACAGGTTGTTACCTTTTTATTCATTGCAAATATAAATCAAATTTTCTGATCTCTGGACTTTTACACGTTAGGTTGTGGGATCGATCCCCAACGACGGCAACATCAATTTAGAAAAATAATCTGTATGCGATTTTATCTGTTATACATATTGCAATATCCCTATTCGGATTTCCCATAGCATTAAATCCCACCGAAGTAAAATAACATAACAGGGCTATGAACTAAAAAGCTTTAACAATTCCGCCAACTCTTCATCAAATGGCGGGCAACAACTGTTCTAAGAATTATCTTCTCACGCAATTACAGTGTTGCCATATTTAAAGCCTTTTATCTTTCACTATCTTACACCTCTTTTTTCAAAAGAAAGCAACATTAATTAGTAGAAAGAATTTCCCAAGTGTTGCTTCTCTTACAAAAAAAAAAAAAAAATTAACAAAAATTTTTAAACACCCAACGAAATTCTTTTTATTTGTCAGTATTTATAAACAATTTATAATAAATATTAAAAATAACACTGTCCAACAAATTAAGACTTTTTGAATGAAACAGAATAGCGACTCCATAATTCTGAAAGGGTATGTTGAGTAGATCATTTTTGTAGAACAAACTTATGGTCCAGCACGTCTGAGTTTTTTTTACAGTGGTTCAAAATTTTCATTTTTTGCTCGAAGGGAGCATTTTTCTATATGAAAAAAATGCTGTAAGTTAATATCTGAGAGAATTTTTATGGTCAGAGTTGTATCGTGGAATTGTATGAGGATTATTTTTGTGGAAGATCTTAACCCTCTAACTGGTCTCTTTATGGGTCAATTTGACCCTTTTTTAGAGAAAATCAAAAAATATCCTTTAAAAAGGGACATTTAAGGATTAAAATATTCTACGAAAATGTTCGCCGGGAAATTTCAGTGGGGGTCACCAAAGGCACCAATGTTGTAAATAAAGCTCTTTACGCTTAATAAGTAAAACTATACACCAACATATAGAAAACAGGTAAAAACAGCGTCAAGTTCGGCCGGCCCAAACACTGAGTTCTCGCGTCTAGTCAGCTGTGACTTACAAATCGGATGTGATATTTATTAAAATTAATAATAAAAAATAAAAGAAAAAAATCAAGCATAATTGAGCTACTAAGCAGTACATATCGGGTGTGATTTTTACTAAAATTAATATAAAAAAAGAAAAATTAAAGCAGACTTCAAAATGATTGCAATATTGACTGGAATGCAAACAGGATACACAAAATATATGTGCTTTCTTTGTAAATGGGATTCACGTGCTACCAACAGCCATTATCATATTTAATATTTTGAAGAACGTAAAAAAAATATTATTGGTGACTTAAATGTAATCCATGAATCCCTTGTCCCAAAAGATAAGGTCATACTTCCACCGCTGCATATTAAGTTGCGCGTGGTGAAAAATTTTATTAAAAGCTTAAATACACAAGGAAATGCTTTCAAACGCATTCAAACAATTTTCCCCACATTATCTGCAGCAAAATTTAAAAAAGGTAAAATACGGTTTTAAGAAATAATTTATTTCATTTAATGTAAATTACCTTTTCTAGGAATGCTCGTTGGTACCGATATAAGAAAATTATTACAAGATGAAGAATTTCATAGTCATCTGTCGGATATGCAAAAGACAGTATTTGACTTTTTTCAGCTGGTTATATCAGAATTCCTTGTAAACTCAAAAGCACAAAACTATGCAGAAAATATTGAAAGCATGCTAATCGGTTTTAACAATATTGGCGTTAAGATGTCACTAAAGCTGCATTTTCTGCACTCTCATCTCAATTTTTTTAAAGAAAACCTTGGAGCGGTTTCAGATGAACACGGTGAAAGGTTTCATCAGGATATACAGGTATTGGAAGCAAGATTCAAAGGGAAATCCCAAAGTGTAATGCTTGCTGAATACGTATGTGGCTTGTACATAAACCTTGACCCATCGGAACATTCACGTCAAGCTAAATACAGGAAAGCATATTAAGTTTAGTCTTTAATCCATTGTCATACTACTGCTATTTCCCAATTCCCTTTAACTCGAAAATTTGAAGCAAAAAAATAAATATGTACATATTATAATAAAAAACAATTAAAACAAAATTATAATTTTTTTATAGAAGTTGGCGTGTAATTTTGCCAATTAATCGTAAAGAGCTTTATTTACAACAATGATGTCTTTGGTGACCCCCACTGAAATTTTCCGGCAAACATTTTCGTAGAATATTTTAGTCCTTAAATGTCCTTTTTTAAAGGATATTTTTTGATTTTCTCGAAAAAAGGGTCAAATTGACCCATAAAGAGACCAGTTAGAGGGTTAAGGTCTTTCACAAAAATAATCCCCATACAATTCCACAATACAACTCTGACCATAAGAATTCTCTCAGACATTAACTTACAGCATTTTTTTCATATAGTATAATGCTCCCTTCGACCAAAAAATGAAAACTTTGACCCACTGTAAAAAAAAAAACTCAGACGTGCTGGACCATAAGTTTGTTCTACAAAAATGATCTACTCAACATACCCTTTCAGAATTAAAGGGTCGCCCATTCTGTTCCAAAAATGCTTTTGGACAGTGTAATTGATGTATACAACTTTTAGTATAAAGTATATTCGTTTTTGTTTTAAAATTTTTAATTATAGTTAATTATAGTTAATAATAGTTAATAACAACAACTGCTGTTTACTACTCAAGCAAATGTCATAAATGTTTGTAAGTTTCCAATTTTTTTTTGAGTATAGAATAAAATATATTTTAATAAATCAAGCGTAAATTCTGAGGAAATATATTATCTTCATATTTTAAGGGGATTTTATATCATTAATTATATGAAATATTTAAAGATTAGTACTTCGTATAATCATTAGAAGTCTGCTATGGACAATGACTAGATGCGATAATTTTCACTTTACTTATATTTTAAATCAATTGTATGGTTTCTATGCGAATATAATTTACATTCCTTGAAAGCTTTACACTCGTAACACTTATATACACAAACGACAAAAAATCCCAGCAAAATATTCTATTTAAAGGAGTGGTTGTATAACGCATAACAACCGAACTCCGATCTGTGGCATTTTATTTAAGTCGGCCGTTTATGGGGCAGGCATTACGTTAAATGTTGGACAATTTACAAGATCGCCTAAAAATGTTTAAGTTTTTTTTTTACAATTTTCCATCGATCGGGAGATATCTTGGGGTGACAAGTTCTCGCACTTTTTCGGATATTCTCTTTGAGAGCTTTTAGAGTCTGTTGATTGTTCACACTAAACCATGAATACAAAAACCCATAAAGAACAATGTCTGAAGCGGTGAAATAGGACGATCTCGCTGGCCACGGCAAATCTTTAAAACGAGACATTAGGCGACCCGGAAACGTAGCACACTCACCAAAAAAAGTCTGTAATGGCAACTGAAAATTTTACTGTTATTACGGGAAATTCTGCTAATTTGAGCCCAGCGGTATTTTTTGCTAATCTTAGCAACACATGTCTGCTGACGTGTAGTATACTGAAATTAGTAGAAAAATTAGTAGCCGCTACTAAATTTTAGTAGACTTTTTGTAAAGTGGAATTTGAAATCTGTTTGCTAAAATCAGCAAAAAAAATTACTAAATATTATTAATATTAGTAAAAAGCTTTGAATTTATTTTTCTTATTGAGCATCAAAAATTTTGATTATATTTTTTAAAAAACGAATTAATCATTTTATTTTAATTTGGTAATTTCTGTTTTGAAAAATATTTTGGTCAATTTTTTTTTTACTTTTAAGGTTAAATTTTAATTGTTTTTAGGGCGGATTTTTAGAACTAACAAACCTTTTTAGTGCTATTTTAAGTGGATGTCCTCTTTTTGGACATGAGTCGGTATCTTCACTTCCGATCCCTTTTTTAATATATGTAACATTTTAAGGAAATTTAAGTTTGTAGGTGTAAGTTTTAATTAGAAATAACATTTCCTTCCACTTTTTTTAAATTAGTAATTTTTTTTTGCTAATTTTAGCAAATCTGTTTTCAAAAATTTGTAAAATGATTTCTGAAATTAGCAACAAAAATTTGTAAATATTCTGTAAAAATTCTGTAATTTGTAAAATGTAAATAGCAAAAAGATTTGCTAAATAATAATTTTTACTAAAAATCAGTACAAAAATCAAAATTGAATAACTTTGGCAATAAAAACTCGATGATCATTGTTCTATATAATGATTTTTCGTGAATGATACGTGGATTCTCAGTGCCCCAAATAGTCCATTCCGATAGGGTGTTACATTTTGGGACATGTTGTATTTTAGTAAAATTTCATAGTAGCGTTTTGTTATTCATATTTTTCTATCCGTCGCTTATAGTGAATATTTTTTAATATTCATCTCAAAAATTTTTTCAATCAAACGTTATTTTTACCACAAAAAGTGTTCTGACATCCTTAAAGTTTTTCACCTCAAACAATTTTTTTCATTTCCATAATTCCCAATAAACATTTTTACGGAATCCCCAACACGTACGGATTCATGAATCTGTACATTTGCGGTCCGTAAATTCATATCCGTCAAAGCTTGTTCGTAAACGTATACGGAACGGACCGTACAATTAAATTTTTCGAAAAAAATACGTTTTGACTCCGGTTTGGTTTATCCGTTTCTTTAACGTCATTCACGGACTTCACCGATTTTTATTAGTTTTTCTAGCCTTGCTTTTGAATTCGTTTTATTGTCTAAACGAATACATAACAATGTCTATGATCATTATACGGGTCGTACTATGGTTAAGAAAAAAATGTATATTTTGTGTAAGCTATCATACATTCAAAGTCTTTAGCACCATCACATACATAACTTTAAGTGATAGGTATGAGGTAAATAGTTATAAAATTTAAAACAAGTTTTACGATGATGTTTTCAAATTTCTTCAGTTTTGCAAATAAAATATTTCCTGGCAGTTTATAATAGATTTTGAGAAAAATGTGCGAATTTCAATTGTGTGCTACATCATATCGTAAATACCACCAATTTTTTTTTTATTTTGTTTATTTTTTTTATGATTTTCAATGGGCCACAGCCGCAGTGACGGATAGAGATGCTAATTGTGCTGGAGATAAATATATCATTCAATTATATTTGTAAAATTTTTATTATCTTTTTTTTTCAATATCTATAAATAAATTAAAGGAAAAAAAAAAACAAAATTTGCTATTCAAAAAATTTAGGTACAGATACGGACTTGATACAGATTTTAAAAACGAAGCCCAATCCGTTTTTTACATGCCATAATGATCCGTCATTGAAGGACCGTTTTTCAACCGACATATCGGTCCATAAATGGACCGTATTTCAACAGATTAAAATCAGTTTCGATGTTTCTTAAAATTCATTTTCTCGTCCGTATACGTATTCAGAAATCGGATATGAGTTCGTCGGTTATTTGAAATTTTTTCTGATTTTCATTGATATCACAAAAAAAAATCTATTCACTAAACAATAGTAAACAATAAAACACTAACAAAACATTTTTAAGCCTAAAAACATAAAACGATGTTTTTGATATAAAGTGAATAAATGTTTGTTTTTTAGGATTTTATTAAGTTTCGAAATGCATTGTCAGCTAAAGACTTTCTCTACAAGTTGGAACACACTGTACGTATATTCCGCCATAAGTTTCTTTTATTGCGACTGGCATGTATGTTTACTGAGTCGAGATTTGTGGTGTGACACAAGTAAATACACATATATTTTTTCCAATTTTTTTTCCCTTAAAACAAACATAAATAATTTTCACTTTTCTACACACTATTGTTTTTGTGCTGCTGTTATTATTAACATAGATAGGAGTAGAAAAATAGCAGTGTATAGGGTAAGTTTTAATTAACCCATTATATGCCACTGGTCGATTTTTCGACCAGTAACTTTTTGAGCGCATATCTCAAAAGTCTACTATAATTTTTTTGATCTGTTTTCACAAAAATATAATCTGAACTAATTTTTAAAATATCTGTAGTGAAATGATTTTCTAAAGTATTTGACAAAAATTTTGGTAAGAGGATTTTAAAAACCATATTTTTAGCACTTTTTTCCAATTCAAAATTATATCTAATAATTGTAATTTTTGTTTCTTATTTTTCATTATTTTAAGAGCCTAAATCCTGTACTATAAGAATCGATGAAAATCAATTTGCATATGACACATTTTCTCATTCTTAAATGCAAACAATCTTTCGTGGTCGAAAAATCGACCAGTGGCCGGAGGCCCTACCATAGAATTTAAAAATTGTTTTAAGTTTCAAAACTGTTATTTTCATAATAAATTTGGCAATACTTCCTTTGAAGTTTTTCTGTGTGTCGCCCTGTAGTTTTCTCTTGCTAAGTAATATATTGCGTATTTTAGTCAGGGGAACGCCAGATTATTTTGTTTTACTTTAGTTATAGAAATATTTGTGTTAAAATGTCAGTAAGTGTACAAAGGTGAATGCAAAGAGTTGTGCTGAAAACTAATTTTACAATATTTTACAATGCCGATTTAAAAGGCAGTAAATGTGTCTGAAATAATTAATATTTTAAATGAGCTAGACTCAGATGACGAGGAAGACCAAGCTATAACGGCAGCCAAAGATGTAGATATCGTTTACATTCCACCAGCAACTATAGGATCTCTAACTGATAAAGAAGATTTGGATGACGATAAAATTAATGTAAATGACAACAATGATGGCCTCATGAAAAAATTGCTGGTAGTGCAAAATTACAATATTCTCTAGATGAAGGCAATGTACAGAAATTGGGTGATGTGTTTGAAGGTACAATTGAAGAGCCGTCAACATCCAACTCACGTAACAAAGGTATGGAAAGGGGAAGCATTACAAAAAAATCGGATTTTGCTATACCTATGTGGCGAAAGCCAAGAAACTTTAGCTACACGACAAAGCCAACCAATAATGAAGCTATTAAAATGGAAGAAATTTTTTTTGAAATTGGTGAGTAATTGGTCCGCTTTGTTTCTTTTGGATTCTTGTATTTACTCAGTCATTTATATATTTTTTATAGGCTCTAAATCTCCATTTGAAATTTTTTCTTTATATTTTGATAATTCCATAATACTGGATATCACAAATTTTTCACATACATATGCAAATCAGAACAATGCTGCAGCCAGTATTACACCTATTGAACTACGTAGATTTATTGGAATTTTATACTTGTCGGGGTATCATACCTTACCACATATAGACCATTATTGGTCTACGAAGCTCGACATGGGAGTTCCAATGGTAAAGCAAGACATGAGCAGCAATCGGTTCAGAACAATTAAAAGGTATTTGCATCTATCAGATAATAGCCGCTTAGACAAAACAGATCGATTTGCCAAAGTTCGCCCACTAGTTGATGCTCTCAATAAACATTTTATGCAGTTTGGAATTTTTAGCCATATTGTATTAATTGATGAGCAGATGATTCCGTATTTTGGGCGACACTCGTGCAAAATGTTCATTAAGGGTAAACCAATCCGTTTTGGATTTAAATCATGGTGCATGTGCTCCGAAAGTGGATATTTATTCTACAGTATTTTATATGGTGGTTCAGCCACGCCACACGATAAGGACATTGGTCTTGGGGCTCAAACTGTTTTGGACTTACTGGCAAACGTACCTGATCCCGATTGTCACATAGTTGTTTTTGACAATTTCTTTTCTTCTTATCATCTCATGTGTCTATTGAATGAACACAAATTTTATGCTACGGGTACTATACGCGAAAATCGAACCGCGAAAGCTCCGTTAAAGAATCTAAAAAAAAGCAATCGCGGAGAATTTGACCAGTTGCTAGATAGTGAACAAGAAATATTGTTGGTGCGCTGGAATGACAATTCTGTTGTCAACGTAATTACCAATAACTCAACAGTCGAACCAATGGCTAATGCTAAACGTTATTGCCGTAAGCAAAAAAAAGCTATTACTATTCCACAGCCAAAAGCAATTCAGGAGTATAATCATGGTATGAGTGGTGTCGACCTTCATGACAATGCCGTGGCCAATTATCGTATCTGTATAAAGGGAAATAAATGGTAGTGGCCAATATGGACTAATGCGCTTGGTAACGCAATGGTCAACGCGTGGAAGATGCACTGCATGTTGGCAAAAATCCAAAAGACAAACCCCCTTTCACAAATTGATTTTCGTTCTGAAGTCACAACACAGCTTTTAAAATACCACAGTGAGCTAAACAGTGAAGATTTTGATATAGTCCCCAACCAACCCCAAGTCAACGAAAAAGTACACTCAATTATAAGAAGCGTTGAAAATAAATATCGGCGCTGCAAATTGTGTAAGAAACATACTATTTTTACATGCAAAAAGTGCAATATATACTTACATACAAACTGTTTTAAGGACTACCATAACAATTTGTAATAAATTCATTTGAATAAAGCCTAAGGCAATATTTTTTCCTTCAAAAATATCAAATAATTTTTTGTTTGTTTTTTACTGTTATCGGCCATTGGTCGATTTTTCGACCAGTCCATGTAAAGAAACCTATATATCGGGAGGGAAAATTTTGCTAAAAATATTCTTCATTGGGGTCATAATAACACCCTCCTGCAAGGGATTCAAAAAATTCCCACGTTTTAGGGTAGCGGCCAATAATGGGTTAAGGAAAAATATATAGGGTTCGCCATCTAACGTTTTTTTTTTCAACTCATGTCTGATTTGACAGATAATTAGTTTTATCCTTCCGCTGAACGAATATGGTTGTGTATACGCTTGAACAACGCTGGGAAATATTGCGACATTACTTTAAAAATCATGGTAATGTTGCAGAATGCCATCTTTTCAATGTCATTTTTTCACATGAAGCTCATTTTGATCTTGGCGGGTATGTAAACAAGAAAAATTGTCGTATTTGGGGCACAGAAAACCCGCACGCATACATTGAAAAGCCAATGCACCCAAAACGAGTCACTGTTTGGTGCGGATTTTGGTCCAGAGGCATAATAGGGCCATTTTTCTTCGAAAATGAGCAAGGAATGGCCGTAACAGTCAATGGCGATCGTTATCGGGCCATGTTGAACGTATTTTTGTTCACAAAAATTGAAGAGGAGGATATTGGCTACATTTGGTTTCAACAGGACGGCGCTACGTGCCACACAGCCGAAGCTACACTCGATGTTTTGCTCCCTATTTTTGAAGATCGCATTATCAGCCGCAGAGCTGATGTCCTTTGGCCACCTCGGAGCTGCGATTTGACACCGTTGGACTATTATTTGTGGGGTGCCGTCAAAGACAAGTGTTACGCCGACAAGCCAGAGACAATTGACGCTTAAAAGGACAATATTTGTGAAGCCATTGGTGAAATACAGCTGCACACAATCGATACTGTACTTAAAAATTGGACCGATCGTGTAGGCTACTGCATGGCCAGCCGAGGCAACCATTTGATTGAAATTATTTTCCATTATTAACCGGAAGGATTGTACTTTCAAATAAAAAACAAAAAAAAAAAAAAAAAAAATTTGAGAAAATATTCAGTAGGTTTTTTTTATAGCATTTAAAAAAAAAAGTTATTTTGCGGACCCTATATATACAGTTTGACAAATACCTGTTAGCCCTTTAAGCGTAAAAAATATTACCCTAAAAATTTTTCGGTATTTTGATGAATTATAGACAAATTTTCCAAAGGGAAAAAGTAAATGTAAGAATGTCTTCCAAATTTAAGTAAAAAGTTGAAGGCTACCAGTAAAGTTCAAAGTTCGAAGGCTAAAGGAAGAGTGTAAATATTGTTTTGGTTTTGATTTTTTTTTAAATTTAAGATTAATTTAAATTCAATTTTCCCTTTACACATTTTTCCATTAGATAAAATATTTCATAACGAATATAAATATCTTTCAAAGACCAATTTCCAATTTTTTATCGAACTGTTCGGTCTTAAACTATTACGCATGAAATTGCTTCTGTTTTTATATCCACTGTTTTATTTTTATCCTGCCAGTGTAATGTTTTTCAAAAGCACTAAGCCAAATACTCTATCTACAATATTGTTTTGCTTTATTTTTTTGCAGATTAATCTGCAGCTGTATTTTAACCTAAGCCCTGAAAAAATAGTGTATTAAACAAACAGTACAATATGACTTTATTTTATACGCCATCAAAGTGGTGTGGTGTCTTTAAAAAAAAATTTACTTGTTTTTTAAAGCATTAATACTCTACAACTAAAACAAAGATTTATTTTAAAACGGTTTTCTTTGTATCGCAGTTATACAGGAATATAAATCAGTGCTTTAACACTTAATTGGTGTTTGCCAAGATAATAATTGTAAGCCGATCTAAATGAATTGTGCACGCAAAGCAAGTTGTGTTTAAAAAAATACAATAAGTTTTTTTTTTTTTTAAATTTAGGTATATTTTTGTATTAACAGAAATGATGTAAGCAAAATAGGTGGCCCACAGTAAAGCCAATCAAAGATGTGGTAATAAATATACGAATTTTTAGCTATTACTAATATTGGAATACAATGTTTTGTGCTATTGTAGACAACAATGTAGGGCTTCAAAACATTATACACTGTGGTGCAATATTATAGCCGCACCCAAATTTTCGGCATTTTTTATCTTTAACGGTGTATTTAAAAAAACTTAATAATATCAAATTGGCGGCATTAATAACGCTATAAATATTCAATATAGTTTTTTAAAATAAGTTAATTTTATTTACAGTTATAACACAAAGTTTGTTTTTTTCTTGGTGCAAAATTATAGCCGCACTTATAAATATTAATAGAAAATATTAAAAAAAATAAAAAGCAATGAATTATTTTAAAATTTTTTATACATTAGTAGTGTGTTGGGCCTCCCTTGTTAGAGATGAGCTCAAAAATTCGTTGTGGCATACTGTTGACTAGATTTAAACGAACTTCACTTGTGATGGATTCCCAAGCTTCAATTACCGCGGCTTTAAGATCCCCAATCGTGTCATATTGCTTGTTGCCACCATATATTTTGTGTACAATTATTCCCCAGATGTTTTCAATGGGGTTCTGATCAGGGGAACAGGCTGGCCATTGCAATTGAGGGATGTTGTGGGACTCTAACCACATGCGAGTATGGTTACTCTTGTGAACAGCTGCATTATCTTGCTGGAAAATCATATTTTTGTCACGATTTCGATCAAAAAATGGTTTTAGGTTTGTCTGGAGAAGAGTTGTGTACTCTGCCGAATTCATTTTGGTACTTGGGAAAGCCAACTCTAGCATGTCATCGGCATAAAACGCTCCCCAAACCATCAATGATCCACCACCAAAATTTCTTTTGGAAAAATATAGCTGTTCCTTACGTAAATCTCTCCAATATGAATTGTACCCATCCGGACCGTCTAAGTTAAACTTTTTCTCATCCGAAAAAATTATCTGTAAAAATAAATTCAAATAAATGCTGACTAGAGATAGCTAAATTCCAGTCCGTATTCATGTTATTTTTTGCAAAATCCAAGCGTGCACTTTTGTGCCGTGGCAGTAATCGTGGTGCATTCTTAATTTTTGGCGGCAGATAACTGAAGACTGCTTTAGCACACGATTTACAGTCCAACGGGACACATTTAAATCACATTTGTGTGCAATTTGTTTGGCATTTTTCGTGGAGTTGCTAGCGCTTCTGATAATCTTGCGTTTATTACGACCTGAAAGTTTGGGTTTTCGTCCAGCATTTTTTTTCTTTTGTCCGTAATTTGAAGGATTTTTTAAAAAATTGCGTACCACCTTTTCAGATCGCTTTATTCTCCGAGCAATTCCTCGAAAACTAACGCCTTCTTCTTGAAAAGCAGAAATTTTGCCTTTTTCAATATCGGACAAATAACAACCGCGTGGCATTTCGAAAATTATCAAATTATTTATTATTTGCAAATTGGCGAATAATAAATAATCAAAGCAAATAAGAATAAAAGAAAAAAAAACTAAAACTGGCTTAACCGTTAGCTGAGTAAATTGTTTTTATAATCTGCGGCTATAATTATGCACCAACAAAAAAACTAAGAATTTGTTGTAACTGTTTTTTTTATATACAAAAACCAATATTTGTTTGTTGTTTTTGTTATTATTTTTCAAGGTCTTTCAGATATCATACACAGATTTCTGCAATTTTTTATGTAAATGCACAAAATTGGTAAAAAGTACATGCGGCTATAATTTTGCACCACAGTGTATTTGAGGAGCCACTGTTGGAATATAGGGTTACGATTTTTTAATTACACAGTTCCACACAAAAAAAATACGGGTTTCCGACGATTGATTCTTATTAAGGAGACCAAAAAAAAAAATATACGTGTGTCGGCGTTTTGATAGTTTACATCGGAATTTCATTTTAGAGGGGGTTAAAGTTTCCTAGCTCTGGCCTGTTCTTCCAGCATATCGGTATATAAAACTATGTTTACTTTACATCTGGGGTGTAGGTTATGTTCAGCAACTTTGTAGATAACGGTATGACAAATATTTTTGTAGAACATATTAACCCTCTAAATCCTCCTCATAATGGAATTTTTTGGCTTTAATCTAACAAATTGTAAAAAAAACATCCCAAAAAAGGGGAAGGGCGGAGATGAAATGTTCTTCAAAAATGTTGGCCATAAAATTCTACTATACATGTCAGAACACACCAAAACCGAAAACTTAACACAAACACCAAAAACCAATCAAATTCAAGATTGCTCATCAGATTTATAGTCAAATTTTGGGATGACCTACTTTTTATAAGTCAGATTTTGGGATCACCTACATAATATGTAGGTCATCCCAAAATCTGACTAGAAATCTGACGAGCTGTCTTGAATTTAATTGGTATTTGGTTTTTGGTGTTTGTGTTAAGTTTTGGGTTTTGGTGTGTTCTGACATATATGGTAGAATTTTATGGCGAATATTTTTGTAGAACATCTCATTCTCACCCTTCCTCTTTTTTGGGGTGTTTTTTACAATTTGTTAGAATAAAGCAAATAAATGCCGTTATGAAGGGGAGTTAGAGGGTTAATATGTTCTACCATTATCTACAAAGTTGCTGAACATACCCTACACCTCAGATGTAAAGAAAACATAGCTTTATATACCGATATGCTGCAAAAACAGGCCAGGGTTGGGAAGCTTAAAATGCCTCTAAAATGAAATTCAGATGTAAACTATCAAAACGCCGACACACGTATATCCTTTTTGGTCTCCTTAACAAGAATCAATCGTCGGAACACCGTAATTTTGGAAAAAGTTTGAAATTGTTGTGCAGTGTTATCTAACAATATAAAAGAAAAAAGTTTCTGTAGTAGAAACTTGGTTTCTAGGTTCCTTTTTAGGTATACAAAACCACAAAACCGTTTTTTTTTTGAAAATTCTACGAGGAGGATCAAAAAAGGGAAAGACTCCCAATGACGGCCTGTCCAAACCGCTTGCTCCAGGTAGTTGAAATTTTCTACATATGTCCTTCCTCCTACGGTGTAGGCATCCGATGAGCTGGACTTTTTAGAAATTCCTACAACATAGGAAAAAATCTACGCCTTGACGGCCTGCCCTTAACACTTTGGACGAAAGCCTGAAATTTAAAATACGTATATATTTCCTAGACAATGAAGTTTCTTCTGGAACGTGTTAAAATAGGGGTTCAAAAGGGTGGCAATATTCCTGTAATGGCCTGCCTAACCGCTATCAATAGAAAACTGAAATTATAGAAATTAGTGGAACTCCATTGGGAATTAGAGAAATATAATAGAATAAACACTAAAATTGAAAAATGGAATGCAGACATTACCAAGTAAAAGTGTTAGAAGCATACTATGGATTTCACACGTTACAATTAAGTAAATACTAAATTACTTTTACGTTTACAAAAAAAGTGGGAATATTAAGTAATGTAAGTAGTTTTTCTTAGTAAAACAATAATTCGATACAGGCAATGATGCAATATAAGAAGTGGTTACCTGGGAGGTAAGTTTTTATCCCTAAAAAACCATTTATTTAAAAACAATTTATCATTCCCACTTAAGGATTTATATACTTAAAATAGTTTGTAAGTTCGAATTACAGAAAATACTATTTAAAGTAAATTACATTTCATTTAAAAACCGGTATTGTAATTTTCATTCAAATAAAATGGTATTTATTTTTTTTAAATGCTGTTAAAACAAATGGTTCATCAAAGAATAAAAGCAAATGTTTAAATTTTTGGGATACATGTGTACTCGGGAGATCATTTCCTTTATCCTGGAATATATAATCCCTATAAGGTTTCTCAGTAGGACATTATGCCCAAAAAAAAAAACTAAAATAAGCAATAAATTACTTTGATCAATATTAATTTTTCTTTATATTTATTGAAAAAACAAAGGATAATCAGAAATTCATAGTTTTCTCAGCACCTGAACTTAATCTGCCATATGCACAGGACTTCCTTAGAGTCCATCCATCTTACAGCTTATAAAACATCACCACTCATTTGAAATTGGATATGCCCGCGATCCAAGTGTCCTTCGAAAATTGGTGTTTCTCTTCGATTCTTTACATACGTTCCCAACGCTGAAAACGGAATGTTCCCTAGCAAAGAGACTAACGTGAAAAAATCTGTCGGAAATAAGAGAAACATCCTTGTTGCAAATCATGGATAAGAAATTAAGGACGACCCCAAGAGTCCCGGTGATCACAGAGTTATTTTCCTTTCCGGTATAAATTTTTAAGTCATTAGTATATTCCGTCTTAGCATGATACGTAAGCCACATTCTCACTCCACGTTTTATAGGTTGCATTGGCATGTACTGCTTTAGCAAGGATCGGCCCTTAAATTTCGTCATGCACTCATCTATTGATTGGGAATGACTTTCAGTTCTAGCCTCCGAAAACGTTTTCTTTACACAAGCTTCAATTTCAGATATGTAATAGTCTTTCAGAGCTCCATTCGGTTTTTTACGTCATTAAAGTGTGATTTTAGAAACATTGCTGGGACATATGATCCTAGTAGGGGCAAAAGGGTTAAAACAGACAGCTAAAAACTAATTTTAACAACTGTAACGAAAACAAACAAACCACAAATTTCCGTTTTATTTGTAAATTTTTATTAAATTTTATTAATTGAAAAAATAAATGAAACTGAATTATGTGTAAATGACAGTAAATCTTTTGGAACAAATGTACACAAAAGTTAAAACAAATATTAAAAAAAAAATGTATGTTCCTTTGTTTTAACTGAACTGAAAACTTTTTTATTTAACTGCAAACACTAAACTACATAATATTCTGAGTGTATTATTTACAGTAACTTTTAACGGGTCTCAATTATAACTTAACACATTAATGTTTGCAACTTTTTTGCAAATTTCTCTTTTGATATTTCAAAATCCCGTAAGTTGAGCAAAACATTTTAGAAACAAAAAATGTTTCGTTTGGACTAAAAAACTCCCCACACATTGATTTTGCTTCTGTTTATAATAGTGGGAACTTACTTAAGCAAAAGGTACTTAGTTATAGGGATGAAGGAATATAATTTGTATTTTGGAACGTCTGTTAAAAAAAATTCTTAAAATTTCAAAAACTTAAGTTTTTACATTAGAAATAATTTAAAATTTTCAAATTCTTATAAAAAGTGATTCCACTTTTTATAGCAAACAATTTTCTATTTTGTTGGAAAGTTTTTTAATTTAGCAATTACCAGTTAGTTTGTGTAAATACTTCTATCATCCATTATCAGTAAGTTATTGTGTTGTTTTTGCAGTTAATAATTATTATTACAAGGTAATTTTTATGGTTTTTCTGGTTTTGGAACACTATACAAAGGATACGAAGTTGAAAAGAAACGAGAGGAATTTAAATATTAGACTAGGAATATGAAATCAAATGGATCGGGAAATGAGTGGAATTTAAATGTTAGATAAGAAAAACCAAATGGAATTCAACGGGGAACAAGTGGAATTGAATCATTAGACAAGGAAAACGAAATTAGGCACAGGAAACGAGTATTGCAAAGTGAAGATTGAATATATTTTGCAATCTAATTAAGTATTTCCTAAAGTATAATGTAAACCAACGAAGAGATACTTTTTTAAAACTTTAATGAAAACGTAGTAAAAAATTATTTAAAAAGAGCTGCTGTAGCTAGAATTTTGAAATTTATGGGATTCTATTTTTGTTTAGACAATCAACAAGACCGATAATATTAACGATCTTCCCAAACCCCTTCTGCTTGAAATCGAAAATTTAAAATCCGATACCCCAGGGTTGTTTTTGTTATATCCAATTAGAACAAAACAAGTAGGATATAAATAAAGAAAAGCGAACCTTTATCTCCCAGACCAACTGTTGAAGCTAGATGTTAGGCATGCGGAGCGCCAATTTATTTTAAATTGCTTTTACTTAAACAAAAAAAGTTTTTAATTTTTTATCAGGCCCGAGATCATAATTTTTAATGTTACTAACGAATAGTAAACACTAATTTTTTTTTTATTAAATGGAAAAAATTATAAGGATCAGCGCTGATAAAAAATTAAAAAAATTTAATTAAAACAGATATATCAAATAATATACAAAATTTGCAAAAAAAAAAAAAAGTTTTTTCACGAAATATGTTGTCTTGACCACGTTAATATGAACGCGTAGAGTTTACAATACTTGGGGTAAATAAATAAAAATTTTTGAAAATATAAAAAACTTAATCTTTTTTAAATTGACCAAATTTGACCAACTCAGGATGTAGTGTACACTCCCAAAAATATTCAGATTTGAAAAGCAAGAATTCTTATAGCTTTATATTTTAAAGTGTGTAAAAAACTATATACTTTTATTGCAAAAGTATTAAAAAATAGTGACATAATGAAGGATTCAAAATAAAGATTTTTCTTCCTAGTTTACGGTTTGAGGTAATTAAAAAACTTCTTAAATCAATTTCGTTTAAATTTACTTGCTATTTTTGCATATTTAAAAAAAAAAAATAATTATAAAATTATTATAAAATTCTTATTTGCAAAGAATAGCTAAAAAAAGTTTTGTTAAATAATAAACATTTCGATATTTGATGTCATATATTCTAAATCATAAATGATAACAATTTTATATAAGGATGCTGTTTTCAGCCATTTTATGTAGTTTGCAAAAAGTTTTAAAAACTACAAAAACGGTGTATATTTATAAAAGCTACCAGCTTAAAAATCCTTTTCCGATTTTGTCACAATGTATCTCATCCTGTGTTATAACAGGCTATCTCCAAATTTAATATTTCAAAGGCATATATCCTTATATATAATCGCCCCCAACATAATAGTTTAGAAGTTGTATATATATTAACATGTTTTTCTAGTTTGGAACCACAATTTGGTCTAAAACACAATCGCCCTTTATTCTTTAGTACGTGCGTATGAGTGATATTAAATAATATTTTATATCAATCATACGTCTGGAGTTTATTTTTGCATTGTAAACACACAGTTTTTTTAAATCAAAACAGTGTTAATAATAATAATGGAACTTTGAAAATACTTAACCAATTAGTAAGAAATTTATGGGTAATTTCAGAGAACAAGTAAGGACTTCTGAAAATTAATGTTGAAGCCACCCTGTTTAATTACAACATGAGCGCTGTCATGGCGAAGCTGATCAATTTGAGTGTAAAAACATTTTCAGAGTATTTAACTACATTAATTATGGCACTTTCTGTAATCTACTGCTTACAGAGATATACACACAGAAAATATGGACAATTTCCAACTGAAATCGGTTGGTTTAACTTAATGTTTCTACAACAAAATTTGGTTAATACAACTGAATTTTGGTTGCAACATCTAAAATAATCAGCAATTACATTTGAAATTGGTTCTCATAACTAAATTTATTGATTGACGCAACCAAAGTAGACCTTTCAATTAGGTTGGCACTTAATTTTTCTGTTGTACTAAATCTTATAAAACATATGTTGTTTGATCTATAATAGTTTAATTTTAACTTTTGAATACAACTTTTTTGGGGCGTTTGGCCTAAAACAGCCAATAGAAAAGTAATGTATAAAAACATTAAAAAAAAATAAATTCCTAAGATTTAGAAATTAATTCTAATTATTTTTATTTATTAAAAGTAAAATTAATATACAAATAAGATTACAGTTACAGGAACTGGCCTTCGTCCTTTTATGTTTATAATGGAAAAATTTATATTTGCATTTTGTTATTTGTAATCAAAAGGAAAGAGTTTATGAATGTTATACACGGATTAAAAGAGTGGATTTATTTTTAACAAATTTTAATGAATAATAAAAATTAAAAATAATATATTTCTAAGTATTTCCAGGATACTAATAGAGCAATCATCATCTTTGTAGCAGAATAACAGCTGTGACATTGAAAGCTGACAATTACATTTTTTGTAATAAGGTGGTGTAGTGTATTTTTATATTGTAGTTTTTTTCTGTATATTGTAACGCACTGTATATTTTAATAGCATATTCTTCATTCATAAAGTACAGTTCAACTTAACTCACTATTAATATTATGTCAACTTGTTAATAATGCATATACATGCGTATGTACATATGTTTACTGTTATTATGTATTTCTTTTATTCATAAATTTCTTAAATTATAGAATACTCAAAATTGTACTCTTCCATATTCGAATTAGTATAGTAGATTACTCTTAACATAATTTAGGATAAGTCTCTCATTTAAGTTTCTCAATTTTATTTTAATAGTTATTTTGGAAAACTACCGTTACTTTTATTTATAAGCAATGCATTTTTCAAAATAAAGCATCACTTTTGATCTTGCCTTCATATCGGCATTTTTATTTTTTTTTAGAAAGCATACACTTGCTTTCTTACACTAGCACTCATTTGCTAAGAATTAATATTAATAAGCCAGTGGCGCCTATAGGCGCCGACAAAATCTGGGTAGGAGCCTTTTTTTATTTTTTTGATTTTTTTTTTTTAAAACATTGAATGGCGATCCTGCCAACGGCACGGAAAAATTGTCCCGTGCCCAAGGTAGAGGCAACACCAGTGTCAATGCACAAAGAGTGTGGTCCGAGGGCAATAACAATAGAGGAGTACAAGAGACGCCAGCTAAAAAGAATAGAGGAAAAAATTGACAACAATACCCCAAACTAAATTAAAACGAAAAATGGATGAAAAAATAATCAAAATTAGAAGACAAATAGCCAGCCTAAGAGAAATTGTCAATTCCAGTCTGGGAACGCGCAAATAAAATCTGGCAACAAATTGCGACACTGGAGGAAAAAATGACTGCTCATAAAAATAAAAAAATAATTTAAAAATAATATTTTTATATATATACATAAAAAAAGAGAAATTGTACAAAATTAATTTTTTTTTTGAAATTGTATTTATTATATTATACTTTGTAAGTTCATGTACGATATTTTTTTGAAAATTTATACAAAAAAAACTAAACCTAGACGAATTCAATAACAGAATATTAAAAGGAATTAAAAAACTAGAAGAAAATATTAAAAAGAGTAAAAATAGAATCTATTCAAGACAGTATGGTATCGAGAAATTAACGAGATTATAAATGATAAGGAAATATTTTGATTTTTATGTAGATTTAAAATAAAATATTGAAGATCCCCTGATTGAAGATTTTAGGAATTTATATGGAAGAATATAACAGAAAATTTAGAATTTAAAAACAAAAGATAGTAAAGACTTTGAAGAAAATTTAAATTTAATTGATAAATCTGTGGAAGAAGGGACACAAATTGATAATTTTCCAAGTATGGCACAATTCGATATTTTGGTTGTAGGAAAATACCTACAGATTTTTAAAGTATCATATGAGGCGTTAGAAGACTTTTTAGTACAAACTGAATTATCACATGACATTTTAAGAACAGAAGATATAGAAATTTTCATTAAGTACGTCTATAATTTCAAGCTTGCCACCCATGTTCGCAGCATTTTAGGTCGATCGAATAGACCAACTACATTTAATGCATAGAAATCCTTATTAATCCAGGCATATCCTAATCCTAGAACCTTGCAAAAAGTTTTAACAGAATTTGGTGCAATTAGATAAGACAATTTGAGCAATTAAGCAATTTTGAAATAATGTCATTTGAGAATCCAACATAGAAGGCAAAGACTGCAAATTATAAAATGACCGAGAATATGGCTCCTAATGTATTTATAAAAGGAGTAAATATAGATATCAGAAGATATTATTATCCAGTTCTCCGAAAACTTTTAATGAAGCAGTAGAAAAGTGTATTACAATGGAAAGAAACTTACAGACCAATGAAAATAATATTTTTAAAATTTGGGGCAGAGAAACCGAAAACTTTAGTCATGCAAAGAGAAATAACAGAAAATTTTCAAATAAAATGAATAACAGAAATAATTATGGTCACAATTATATTGGTAACAATAGAAACAGAAATAATAACAATGATATTAGAAGACCCAACAACTCGACCTTTTTTTTATTTTTTGAATTTGTTTTTTTTTTTTAAGCATTAAAGTGGATTGTTTCTTTGTTGCTTTTTTAGGGATGTTGATGTGTTTAATGTGCCCTAATTTTAAACGTGTCAAAATTTTCCGATGAATAATTCTAAATTCTTATTAATGATCCGCATCAATCGTTTTTAAATTTTTTTTACTTAAATTTTAGATCCAAAGTTATATGAAAACCTATGAGGCCATGTATGGTCTTGAGTATGGTATGCAAGGATATATTTGATCGTACAAGCTACACGATTAAGCAGCACGTCCAACTGAAAAAAAAATTAAAAACGAATAATAAAAAGAAATGGAAAAACATCTTTAGCGACAAGATGTATTTTTGGATGAATGGCTATATTAAGAAGCAAAATTGCAGTTTATGGGACGACGGCAACCCACACGAAGGTATTAATGTATCCACAAAAAGTTACTGCTTGGCTTTCATTTTGTGCCGACGGCGACACTGGTCCGTACTTTTTAGAAGACAATGTTCGGAGGCCATCAGCATCAACGGAGAGCGCTACAGAACGTTGATAAACAATTTGCTTGTGGACAACATGTGGCTCTAGCAGAATAATAGTACGTGCCACACAGCGGACTCGACCATAACATCTACCCGCCCTTATTGAAAAACTATTTATTAATTAAAATACGCAAATAAACATAAATTACTCGTTATAAGATTTCCAAGTAAAAAATATGATATTTCCGCTCATAAATAATAATTGGATCTGCTTGAGTGTGAAAATAGGTAAATATCAATTGTAAAATATACTTTTCAAAATAGGTACACACTTTCTGCCAGAAGCATTTTTCAATTGAAAAGTTCTTAAATACCAAAATATTTAAAGTGCATTACAAGGAAAGACTATTAAGTTGTAGATAAATACTGTTATTCATTGAATATGAGTACAAACATACAGACGTCCGTACGTAATTCTTCCTCTTTGTATATATGAATTGTTAAATTTTCTTAGGAGGATATTCTTATCTGCTTCCGTAAAATAAATTCTACCAAGAAACAAGAAAAGGTAAAATAAGACAATGCGATTATTAAGTTGAATACAGGAGTAGTAGTAGTTAGTACAATTTAGGAAGGAACATAAATGAAAAAAATATACAATTTATTCTATTTTAAGTCATAACTCACTTGCACAAATGTGTCTAAAATTCTCTTGCTTGCATCTGCCTTTTGTGTGTGTGTGTGTGTGAATACTGTTTGATAAGTTTCCGATTTTCTAAAAACGGAAACTTACCTATGTATTTTCTACAGTAGAAATTTTGCAACTAGCTACACACTTATTTCTGTACTCACACACATACACACATTTTTTACTATCTGACACAATGGGACGAAACTCTAGTGAGGTTTTTTTTTTATTTAAAACTAGGATTAAAAGTCGGTTACTTCATTATCTAAAATATTGAAATATATTTATATGAAAATTGATGTCCTTTTTTTAACTTTTCCTCTTTTGAAAAATTTGTTTAACCCTTTTGTATTCGATATTTTTGAATTTTAGATTTTTAATTATATATCCCAAAAAGCTTATATCTTATATATCTGATTTCTAGCTGAACTTTTTTTAACTGTATATTCTCATTTTATTACTTCCGTATTGGAAATTCCTAAAAGTAAACCATACCACAAATTTGGAAATCCTAACTCCAGTGGTTTGGAATGTGTGTTTGATGAAGGGCACACCTTTCTATTTTTATCATGTTTTAAATAGGAATACCAAAGAGTATATATATGTAATGGGTGATTTTTTAAGAGCTTTCGGATTTGATTTATAAAACAAAAACACGTAAAATTTTGAGAAATGTATGAAATCTTTATTTGAGTCGATATAAAGATGATTTCATGTAAATGTTGACCGCGGCTGCACCTCAAATAACATACTCTCTCCAACATTTCGGCCGGTATCTCCACAATAAATTATGCAATATTGGCTTCCAGTCGACAATAGTTGCGGGCTTGTCCTTATAGATATGAGCCATAACAGAACCCCACAAAAAATAATCTAAAGGCGTTAAATCGCACGATCTAGGCGGCCAATTGACCAATCCCAAACGTAAAATAAACTGTTTACCGAACACGCCTCTCAATTGGGCCATTGTTTCGCTTGCTATGTGGCATGTAGCACCGTCTTGTTCAAACCAAATGTCAGCCGAGTCCAGCTCTTCCGTTTTTGGGGTAAACAATTTTTTGTAATCATTTACGTTAGCGCTCCCCATTTATCAGAACCCAAAGTCTTGAAATAACTATAGCCTCTAAATAGTCATAGCTCTCAAACAAAAAACCCACCTGGCACCAGTTGAAGCTCGTGGTGCAGTTGTTTTTCTAACCAGCATTATGACGTTACAAAAATTTGAAGACCAAAAATGTTCTATTTGTATATACGGGGGAGCTCCTAAAATTACCCAAACTTTCATATAAATGGCGGGAGTAGTTTGAAAAAAATTACTTTGGTGAAAAGTGACAACCTAAAAAAATATGTTTTAATTTAATTTAAGTTTTTTGGAGCAATGACAATTGTTAACATGAAAAACATTGGTCACATGGAAAAAATTTACCAAAACTAATGAATTAAAATTGCTTTTTTGCTAGATTGCCTCCCTCGGATTATTTTCTATTTGCAAATTGAAAAGTTTATCGAACTAAAAAAAAAGATTATGTTTAAAAATACAGAAATTTTTTCCAAATTTTTTTATGTTTTCGGCTAATTTTCAAAATTAATTTTATTGATTAATAAAAATTGTTTTAAATTTCGTTGCCATTAACAATGCACTAATAAACTAAAATTATTATCATTGACAGATAAGTTTCCGAAAACTTGAAAATTAAGAAAAATCGCTGTAATAAAAAAAAAATATCATAATATTTCAGGCTCGCTCCATTCTTTTGCGTTCCCTGTGTATAGTTTAATTCAATGGTTCAACGTTCCATTACATTTCGTTTTCCTCGTCATTGGATATTTCCGCTTATTCCCGTCTACTTTCATTCTCCACTCTATTCCATTTCATTCTCCTTGTAATGGGATCAATTCCACTCTTTTCGTGTTTAAATCCAGTCCAAGTCCCGTTGGCCCATTCCCACTTCCATTAAATTTCGTTTCTATTCAAAACGATTGAACTGGCCTGGTTAACACCGGTACTTACTTCACTTGAACCCATACTTACCAAAAAAGTCTGTAATAGCAACTAAAACTTTGTATTTTTTTTTTGTATAATACACTTAAAAAAGTTTGTAAGTTAAAATAACTGAAAATATCATTTAAAAGAAATGATATTTCATTTAAAACCGGTCTACTTAATTTTTATTTAAATTAAATGCCATTTGTTACTTATTTTTAAATGTTCATTAATCAACTGACACATCCGTAAGAAACAGATGATATAATCAGTTAAAATAATGTCAAAATTTTACCTACCAATCCTTAAAAAATAAATGTTTTTTTTTTCATTTATTTGAAATTTTTTCCGTTGTTTCCGTTTTTGTATTTTTTGTTTTTTTTTAAATATTTTTGTACAATACAAAATGTATGTATGCATATGAAGCTATAAACACTTTTTGTATACATGTGTTTGTATATGTATGAGTGTTTATGAAGTTCTTGTAATTTGTATTGAAAAATTTTGTATATACACAACCAATTTAAATAAAAAAACAAATTTAAATATTTTTAATATTTTTTTTTGAAACAGACAGCAAAAAAATTTAAATTTGTAATAACTGTTACGGACACAAATAAACCACAAGTTTCCGTTTTGTGGGTAAATTTTTATTAAGTTTCAAAGAAATGAAAAAAATAAATGAGACTGAAGAAAATCGGATAGTAAGTTATTTCGAATAAATATATAAAAAAGTTAATATAGATATTTATTTGAAAAATAAATGTATGCTCCTTTATTTTTAAATGGAACGGAAAACTTTTTTATTAAACTACATAATATTCTGAGTGTACATATTTCAAAATTGAGGGCTTTTCTTGTTTTGCACCCCATTTTTTTAAAACGTTCATTGTGAAAATTACTTCTAAAATTTTTTATTGAATCATTCCATTCTCCAGGAAGCACAAATATTAAAATTTAGCTTTCAAGCTGAAATCGTTAAGTGCTGTGATCTCTCTTTTTCCTCTCCCCTTAGGAATTTCCAAAAAAATTTGCCATGATTAATTTCACGTTCCTAGCTCCATCAATATAGGTTGGGCGATATGAAATGTTTAAATAAGACCATCAGCCATGAACATGTTTTCATCGGGTAAATTTCCAAAACTTTAATTAAAAATTTTATACATATTCTTTAACGTCTTGGAGTGCTACTTCTCATATGTAGAGAATTACTTTTGGAGGCACAAAATATATCTTTTTGGACTCAGAATTAAAATTTGCTGTCAAAATGAAAATTAAAGTCAATAAAGTAAAAATATGTAATTTTCATATTCGAAATATAGTATTTATGTTTGTTTTGTTTTTCGTTCAGTAGGATTGGGTATGGATTACGGGTAACTTGAAGAATAGTTATTACACTACATTTGAAATTAAAAAAAACTCTTTAAGAACATCAAGTTAATTTTTGTCCCAGTGTCCCTTCACATACACTTAGATTGGCCATTTAGTTGTATAGTATTTGCATATAAAAATACATTTTATATGCCCACAAGAACTAAAAACTACAAGAAACTATTAGTTAAAAAAAAAAACAGAAAAACTTTTGTTGAAAAGTGTCAGTGTGGCCACACTTTAATAGTTTTGTTTCATTGTTGGAATTCCAAAGTAGCAAATATGAGTAAAAGAGCATACATAGTTGTAAAATCGGTTCAGTGCTTAACAAAGAATAGTAGAAAGAAACTATAATTGTAAATCATATTCCAAGAAAGGAAGAACGAGTTAAAGTATCTGTGTATTTATGTGACCCCAAAACTTAATTTAACTGGTAGATTTAAGTAATAGAAAGAAATATGAAATGAAGAGGCTAAAAAAATAAAGGGGCCTGTTTTAAGTTTCAGTAAAGAAGTCAAATTTTTTAGCCTTTACCACTAAAGTTGCTTAAGAATTAGTGGAGAAAAAACCAAGATTTTGGTGCTCAGAAAAAGGCCCTTATGTTGCCGAATACCAAATCAAAAATTATATAATTCACAAATAGTCGTAGAATAACTATTTAAAAGTATTAACATTTGTGGTATTATGAACACAAAAGTAAAAGAATGTGATTGAAATTCATATCCAAACATACACAGCTTCATTGTGTGTTAAATATTTCTAAAATTTTGCACTTCATTAAAATTTCTATCCACACGACGGTTGAATATATCCATACTCATCTCATAACAGATATATAGTTAGAAAAAAAAAATTAACTTTTACCTATCATCACTTTCTGCTTGATTATTCAGAATTTTTTATGCATTTATAGTTAAAAAAAAAACTTGTAAATAATAATTTAGCAAAAGAGCAAAAAGTTTTCCATTACTATTTTATACCACATTTCCTGTATGATATTACTATGTACACAACTATAACATCAACTAACTTACGATTTTCAGATCTGTACCGAAATGAAAATAAAAAAACAACTCTCATTCTGCCTCTTAACTTTAAGGGTTTATTCTATTACTAAGTATAGTTATATAAAATATCTACTCATACAACTTGTACAACATAACTTTTAATATGTTCATTAGGGTTAAGAATATATTTTAAAATTTTAAAATATATAAAGAAGAGTTAAAGAAAGCAACTCAAAATATAAAAAAAAACATTTTATAAGCGATATCTCAAATATGCCTCCCCCAGTTGATGAACCAAGAATTATCCACAAGCAGCTGATTTATACCTTTTCTATCAGTCGTCCCTGCTAAACTAAAATGTTGGTTTTTTGAAGAACTTTAAGTGTTTAGTCCCACGTTGGACACTTTTAATATTTATTACAAATAGTTTGCTTTATATTCGGCATAAGTTTGAACAGTCTAAGTTTCTGTCCAGTCATGCAGAGAAAAAACATGGTTGCAATATGATCACTGCTACTATATTGTGCTTGCTGCAATCGGGTATGGTTGTCACAACAAAGTTATTGGGTTTCTAACCATCAACAAGGTCGCTACAACTTTATGCTTGGCACCATCTATTTTATAACATGATTGGCTGTAACCATATTGTGGTAACAAAAATTCTGACTATTAAAAAAATATAATAATTATGCAACGATAAAATGCTGGCAACAATCAATCAATAAATAACACTGTCCAACAAATTAAGACGTTTTGAATGGAACAGAATAGCGACCCCACAATTCTGAAAGGGTATGTTGAGTAGATCATTTTTGTAGAACAAACTTATGGTCCAGCACGTCTGAGTATTTTTTTACAGTGGGTCAAAATTTTAATTTTTTGGTCGAAGGGAGCATTATACTATATGAAAAAAATGCTGTAAGTTAATGTCTGAGAGAATTCTTATGGTCAGAGTTGTATCGTGGAATTGTATGAGGATTATTTTTGTGGAAGATCTTAACCCTCTAACTGGTCTCTTTATGGGTCAATTTGACCCTTTTTTCGAGAAAATCAAAAAATATTCTTTAAAAGAGGACATTTAAGGATTAAAATATTCTACAAAAATGTTTGCCGGAAAGTTTTAGTGGGGGTCACGAAAAACACCAATGTTGTAAATAAAGCTCTTTACGCTTAATTAGTAAAATTATACACCAACATATACAAAACAGGTAAAAACGGCGTCAAGTTCGGCCAGGCCAAACACTGAGTTCTCGCGTCTAGTCAGCTGTGACTTACAAATCGGGTGTGATATTTATTAAAATTAGAAATAAAAAATAAAAGAAAAAATCAAGCATAATTGAGCTACTAAGCAGTACATATCGGGTGTGATTTTTACTAAAATTAATATAAAAAAAGAAAAATTAAAGATTAAATAAGCATGGCGGATTCTGTTTGCAAATTAAGAGATTGGTTTTGTTTTATTTGTGGACATTTTACGCACCATAAAAGCAGAAGAAAGATATTCCCTACAATTGAAGAACCATATTTTCTTTTCTTTGGAATACGATTTTTATCTGAAGCTTGGATACCAAAAACCGTATGTACTACTTACGAAAGTGGTCTTTTGCCCTGGTACAAAGGCGGTACTAAGGCGCTGCCATTTTCTGCGCCTATTACATGGATTGAACCTGAAGATCACAAATCAGATACATGCTATTTCTGCGTAAATTACAAATTTGGTAGAAGCCAAAGGCACTACGCGATAATGACATACGAAGCAACATATTATGTCATTTTACCAGAAGTGCGCTGTGAAGGTGTTCCGGTGCCTCAACCGCCTACACATACATTTTCGGCCAATATGACAGTCGCCAATACAGAAATAACAGCGGCGGTTGAAAACATATCAGATATAAGATACTTGGCTCTTGATGGTTTAAACATATGTCCTAATTTGATAGACCAAGCTTATTTTGAAGATCTTGTAAGAGATTTAGGACTAACAAAAGAGAAAGCTGAACTATTATGTTCCAGATTGAAAAACAGGAATTTGATAAAAGCCGATGTAAAAGTTAGATTTCCAAGAAAAAGACACGCCGATCTGGAAAGTTATTTTAAAAAATCAGAAGAACTTGTATACTGTTGCAGTATTGAAGAGGTTCTAAAATATCTAAAGCTTCCACTGGACTCTTCCGCTTGGCGACTATTTATAGATAGTTCAAAACACAGCTTAAAAGCAGTTTTACTGCACAATAGAAATCAGCATCCATCAATACCGGTTGCGTATTCCACAAAAAAGGAGGAAACATACGCGAATATTTCAAATCTCTTAAACAAAATTGAATACTATAAATATAAATGGGAAGTATGCGCAGACTTCAAAATGATTGCAATATTGATTGGAATGCAAACAGGATACACAAAATATATGTGCTTTATTTGTAAATGGGATTCACGTGCTACCAGCAGCCATTATCATATTAAATATTTCGAAGAACGTCAAGAAAATATTATTGGTGACTTAAATGTAATCCATGAATCCCTTGTCCCAAAAGATAAGGTCATACTTCCACCGCTGCATATTAAGTTGGGCGTGGTGAAAAATTTTATTAAAAGCTTAAATACACAAGGAAAACGCATTCAAACAATTTTCCCCAGATTATCTGCAGCAAAATTAAAAGAAGGTAAAATACGGTTTTAATAAATAATTTATTTCATTTAATGTAAATTACCTTTTCTAGGAAAAAATTATTACAAGATGAAGAATTTTATGGTCATCTGTCGGATATGCAAAAGACAGCATTTGCAGCTGGCTATATCAAAATTCCTTGGAAACTCAAAAGCACAAAACTATGCAGTAAATATTGAAAGCATGCTAATCGGTTTTAACAATATTGGGGTTAAGATGTCACTAAAGCTGCATTTTCTGCACTCTCATCTCAATTTTTTTAAAGAAAACCTTGGAGCGGTTTCAAATGAACACGGTGGAAGGTTTCATCAGGATATAAAGGTATTGGAAGAAAGATTCAAAGGGAGATCCCAAAGTGTAATGCTTGCTGAATACGTATGGGGCTTGTACAGAAACCTTGACCCATCGGAACATTCACGTCAAGCTAAATACAGGAAATCATATTAAGTTTAATCTTTAATCCATTGTCATACTACTGCTATTTCCCAATTCCCTTTTACTCGAACATTTGAAGCAAAAAAATACACATGTACATACTATAATAAACCACTATTAAAATAAAATTATAATTTTTTTATAGAAGTTGGCGTGTAATTTTGCCAATTAATCGTAAAGAACTTTATTTACAACAATGGTGTCTTTGGTGACCCCCACTGAAATTTTCCGGCAAACAATTTCGTAGAATATTTTAATCCTTAAATGTCCTTTTTTAAAGGATATTTTTTGATTTTCTCGAAAACAGGGTCAAATTGACCCATAAAGAGACCAGTTAGAGGGTTAAGATCTTCCACAAATATAATCCTCATACAATTCCACAATACAACTCTGACCATAAGAATTCTCTCAGACATTAACTTACAGCATTTTTTCATATAGTATAATACTCCCTTCGACCGAAAAATTAAAACTTTGACTCACTGTAAAAAAAATACTCAGACGTGCTGGACCATAAGTTTGTTCTACAAAAATGATCTACTCAAGATACCCTTTCAGAATTATAGGGTCGCTATTCTGTTCCAAAAATGCTGTTGGACAGTGTAATTATATATCAAATAAAACATGGCTTTGACATTTACAGTCATAATATTGTCTTGTTTTTGTAAAAACCAAAATTTTATCAGTTCAGTCAGTTTGTTTTTACTACAAAATGTCTTAAAAAAAAACAATCATATAGTGTTTACCAAAACTGGACAAATATAAAATGGGTAGAAAATACCTTTCATATAGCATTAAAACATTTCACCAGTTGACCCATTTAGATCCAGTTAATTTTTTTAGCTTTAGAAGATTTTTTTAAAGGGTTTTTACGAAAATTTCTTATACATAAAATATTATTTACACTAATCAATTCATTGTCAAAAAGATTATATATAAAGATTTTATATTTTTTAATTCTTTTCAATAAAAACAATAGAAATTTTTGGTTAACCTTTGAGACCCAGGCACGAAAAAAATATATATTTTTTTGACTTTACGCTAAAATATTTCGAAAACTAATTAAGTTTCTGTGAAAAATAATTTTGTTAAGAATCTAACAAAAATAATTTTATACAAATTGACCAACTAGTTTTAAAAATAATTGCATTTTTCTGATGAAACATCAAAGCTCACAATTGTGTGTCTGAGTCTCAAAGGGTAAAAAAATATGTATAATAATTCTTAAAATATTCGTAAAATATTTTATATAAGAAAAGGTCTGTAGAAACCAAGATTTATTTGTCCGCAAAAGCTTTATTATACAAAATAATAGATATTTAGAAATTTATCTGATAAAAAAATTTTTAGATTCTATGGACTTTTACTAAAACTAAAATTTTCGGATTCTCCAAACTGTTTCTTAGATAAAAGTTCATATATTCCAACATAAACTTAGATTCTAAAGCTTTTCTTTGAAAGAAAAATTCATAGATTCTGAAGTCTTTTCATTATGAAAAATACTTAGATTCTAAGGACTTTTTCTAGTAGAAGTATTCTTAGATTCTATAGACTTTTTCTTAAAGAAAAATTTATAAAAAAAAAATTTAAAAATGTCGTTAAAATCTAAGATTTTTTTTTTATTAAAAAAAGTTATTAAAAATTAAATAAAAATGTAAGTATTTTCTTACAGAATAAAAGTTTTCTTGAAAGAAAAGTTTTTAGAATCTTTGATATTTTTCTTAACAATTTTTCTTCAAAAAGTCCTTAATATCAAATTTTTTTTACGAAAAACATTTCTTAGTTTCTAAGAACTGTTTCCATAAGAAATATTCTTAGATTAGGGATCATATAATAATAATCCAGGAATCATAATATAGTTATGAGGGACAATAATATGATAACATTTCGAGTAAACTATGATTACATGCGATCATATTATGATAAATTCAATATCATAACATGTTTTTTAGGACCATAATATGGTGATATTTGAATCATAATATAACTTTAGGAACAATATTATGGTAAAAATATGGTTATTTTTTATAATAATATGATAACCATATTATAGGACGACTATAATCCCGAAATTATATGATGCTCTTCGAATATGATTGCTCCAACCATGTTTTTTCTTTGCGTATTATCCGTCGATTTTAAACCTATAAGTTAATTGCAAATTGATGCCACCCTAATACATCATATAGTTTTAAGCTGAGTTAGCATTGAAAAGTTAGCATGTACGTTTTCGTATATTTTATACTTTACCTGGTAAAAAACTTGCTAACTCACGTAAAAGTTAACGCCACGTTTCACTCAAATAATTGCTAACGATTAGGCTCAAACTTTTACTATACATTGATTAAGGCTTCAGTGTTCAAAGTTGTAGGTACATGTTGTAGTTGCTGCTATGGTAAATGTTGTTGTTGTTGTTGTTGTTGTTTTTGTTTGATATTGTTGTTGGCTAAACATTTAACTTTTTAAACATACAGTTATCATAAGTGTTGTTAATAGTTTTCCGATTTAGTTTTATGTTTTATAAAGTATTATTGTTGTTGGCAAATTTGTAATTAAAATATAGAGACAAAGTTTCTTTATTAACATTCGCAGTAAATAAATGTATGGATATTGTCTTGCTAAATACTAGATTTATGCGTATACGTAAAAACATTTGAACGGGAAAAAGGAATTTAGAATATTTATAAAATTATTATATCTAATATTGTATGGTATCAAAAATTTCTAACTTTTGTTACTCAGAAATGAGTTAAAATTTTAAAGTTTTGTAGAAAAATATTAAAAATAAATATATAAAAACACAAAAAAAATATATATATATATTTTTTATCTCCCTGTCTAGAATTCGATACAATTGACATGAAACAACATATATATAATTACATATATTTTATATCATATCAAAAATACTCTTGATATGGAATCATATAAAGGGTGTCCCAAGAAGAACGCAATTTTTGTATTTTAAATAAAACACAGATATTTAAAAAAAAATCGTGAAACTTTATTATATCGTAAAGTAGACAGAATGAGGTTATGTATGGAACAATATATCGTGCAGATGGCCGCCGCGGCTTTGCTGGCATGCACGCGATCTTTTAATGAAATTTTCAATGACCGTTTTGCATGAATGCTGCGGTATTTCATTAATGCAGCGTCCAATTTCCTCTTTTAAGGCTTGAGTCGTCGTCGGCTTATTCGCGTAAACCATCGACTTCAAAAAACCCCAAAGAAAAAAATCTAATGGTGTTAAATCGCACGATCTAGGCGGCCAATTCTGATCTCCAAAACGCGAAATAACACGACCGGGAAATGACTGATGCAGCAATTGAATTGTTTCTCTGGCTGTATGACATGTGGCGCCGTCTTGTTGGAACCACATGCCCTCCACATTCATTTCTTCAATTCTAGGCAAGAAAAAACTGGTTATCATTTCACGATACCGAACACCATTGACTGTTTGAGCTTGACCTGCCTCATTTTCATAAAAAAAAGGTCCAATGATTCCTCCAGCCCAAAAACCACACCACACAGTGACACGTTGACGATGCATTTGCTTCTCGTGAATCACTCGAGGATTTTCCTTACCCCAAATGCGACAATTCTGCCTATTGACGAAGCCATCAAGATGAAAATGGGCCTCGTAACTGAAGGTGATTTTATCGGCAAAATCAGCATTTTCATGTTGTCTCTCCAATACCCAATTAACGAACTCCCTTCGTTGTCCATGGTCAGCTGGCTTCAGTTCCTGAGTCAATTGAACTTTGTATGCATGAAGATGCAAATCTTTCGTCAAAATTCGCTGCAGAGTGGATTTGGAGACACCAATTTGCTTACATCGGTGTCGAATTGAGGTGGATGGAGTTTGAGCTACATAATCACGTACAGCTGCGACATTTTCGGTCGATCGACCTGGTCGATGGCGCGTTGTTGTCTTTACATCACTAACAGACCCAGTTTCGGCAAATTTATCCATTAATCTCTTTACAGTTGACTCTTTTGGAGCATTATTGTGACCCCAAATTGATCGCAATTTGCGAACTGTAGCCGCAAAACTTTCACCATTTTGGTAAAACAATTTCACAATGAGAATGCGTTGTTCATTCGTGTAGCGCTCCATTTTTACTAACCTCGTACCTTCTACTAGCAAACAATAACAATTGCTCAAATGTCAAACAATGACACTTCGAATGTTGCCAGATTTAAAAATTGCGTTCTTCTTGGGACACCCTTTATAACAAAATATCAAATTTGTTGGTAAAATTGTACCATGTACAATTATTTATTATAACATATAAAACCATATTTTTGATATGAGGTAATATATTCAATCTTATGTTATATAATTATATTTTACACCATATCAAAAATATTTCTTACACTCAGAAAAAAAAGTTAGTAGAAAAATTTGTAAACGATTTTCAATCGCTGTACTGATTTTTAGTAAAAAATTATTATTTAGCAAATCTTTTTGCAATTTACATTTTACAAATTACAGAATTGTTACAGAATATTTACCAATTTTTGTTGCTAATTTCATAAATCATTTTACAAATTTTTGAAAACCGATTTGCTAAAATTAGCAAAAAATATTACAAATTTTAAAAAAGTGGATATTGAAGGAAATGTTATTTTTAATTAAAACTTACACCTACAAACTTAAATTTACATATATTTAAAAAGGAATCAGAAGTGAAGATACCGACTAATGTCTAAAAAGAGGACATCCAATTAAAATAGCACTAAAAAGTTTTTTTAGTTCTAAAAATCAGCCCTAAAAACAATTAAAATTTAACCTTAAAAGTAAAAAAAAAAAATTGAACAAAATATTTTTCAAAACAGAAATTACCAAATTAAAACAAAATGATTAATTCGTTTTTTAAAAAATATAACTAAAATTTTTGATGCTCGATAAGAAAAATAAATTGAAAGCTTTTTACTAATATAAATAATATTTAGTAAGTTTTTTTTGCTCATTTTAGCAAACAGATTTTAAATTTCACTTTACAAAAAGTCTACTAAAATTTAGTTGCGGCTACTAATTTTTCTACTAATTTCATTGTACTACACGTCAGCAGACACGTGTTGCTAAGATAAGCAAAAAATACCGTGGGCTCAAATTAGCAGAATTTCCCGTAATAACAGCAAAATTTTCAGTTGCCATTACAGACTTTTTTTGGTGAGTGTAGATTCGACCATTAATAATCATATATAATTATATCCCCTACTACATTAAAAAAATTGATAAGGCACTATGTATTACAGGGTGGCGCAAAAATAACCTTCCGATGTTTTTTGGCTGTAATTTAAAAAAAAAATGAAAAACTTTGATTCTTCTTGTGGTTTATTTTTATTTGGTCTTTTAATTTTTTTTACAACAATTTGAGCCCTTTTTATGTCATTTTCCATCACTTTGGCCAAAACTTCCGGCGATAGGTCCTCACATTCTTGACGGATATTGTCTTTAAGAGCTGCAAGAGTCTGAGGCTTGTTGACACAAACCCGCGACTTCAAAAAGCCCCACAAAAAGAAGTCTGGAGCGGTCAAATCAGGCGATCTTGCTGGCCAGTACAAATCGCCAAAACGGGAGATTAGGCGCCCGGGAAATGCATCCTTCAGCATATCGGTTGTGGCACTTGCAGTGTGTGGCGTTGTACCGTCCTGTTGGAAGTTGCGGCAAAAAGAACTCGTTGATCATTGCTCTGTAGCGCTCACCATTCACAGTAACCGTTTGGCCCGCGACGTCTTCGAAGAAAAAAGGTCCGATGACTCCTCCAGCGAAAGCATCACACCATACAGTGACTTTGAGCGGGTGTAATGGCTCTTCGTGGGCTACACGCGGATTTTCAGTGCCCCATAAGCGTAAATTTTGCTTATTTACGTACCCGCTAAGATGGAAATGGGCCTCATCACTCATGATTATTTTTGATAAAAAATCATCTTCATTATTGCTCAAATAAATAGTCACCAATATTCCGCGTTCTGGAGCAGTGTAGCGTAACATTGTTTATTAACGTGTATTTCGCATGTGTTTACTACACAAATGTCAAAACAGAACTGACATTAGGGGCCAATCGCAAAATGTATAGCATTTTCTGATAGGAGGATTACTTTTGCGCCACCTTGTATTTTTAACTTTTTAAATTTTTGAGCTTAAGGTTGTTTTTTTATAAAAAAAAATATTATTTATTTTTTAGTAAATCGCTACTCCAACGGGTTTTTGGCCTGTAAGTAGGCTTTTTGGTTGCATTTAGTAAAGTGAAAATAAATATAATAATAATTATTATTTCCTAAAGATGCTACATAATGGAGTAGCGAAATATTGACAAACAAATAATATTTGTATTTATAAAAAAAAAACGATCCATAAACTCAAAAATTTAAGAAGTTAAAAATAAAAGATAAAAGAAATAAGTTTTTTAAAAATCCCGTCTTAGCTGATATCTACACTGGTGGGGAACCTGCATATTGAATTTCAATTTCCTAACTCTAGCAGTTTGGTTGTGCCAGTAGGACCTCCATTTTTACCACGTCTACGTGGTGAAAATTCTAAAACATACCTTATCAGTTGGTTAGCGCATATAAGGGAACCCATACTTAAAATTTCAGGCTTCTAGCCAAAGGGATTTGGCTTATGTTTACGTCGCAGGAGTAATTATCATTCCAAACGACAACTTGTTAACTCCAGCGGTTTTGGCAGCCCGTTAAGAGGAAGGCTTTTTGCCCTTTAGAGCCAAATTTTTGCTACATCCTTAGCGAAAATTCCAAAATATACCTTATGAATGAGTTACAGTATATTTTAAATTTGAGGTTTCTATCCAAAAGGATTTGGGTATACCCGTTGGTATTAAAAAAATTTCTCGCTCCATTTTAGTATTCTTAGCTATCAAACACAGAGTTACAGTGTTAGTTTATAAGTTAAAATAACAGGAAATATTATTTAAAAAATCATATTTCACTTAAAAACCTGTCTACTTACTTTTCATTTAAACCAAATGGTTGTTGTTATTTATTTTTAAATGTTGTTTAAGCAAATAACACATCAGTAAAAACCAAAATATTATTTAGTTAAAAATAAATGTTAAAATTTTACCTACCAATTCCGTAAAAATAACTGATTATTCATTTACTTGAAATTTTTTCCGTTTTTAGTATTTTTGTTTATTTTTTACTCAAAAAAATGTATACCCACATAGTCTATAGACACATTTTATGTGAATGACCATATGTGTGCATGTGCTTGTATATAAGCAAACAACTGCAACAGTAACAAATAAACCACAAATTTCCGCATTCTGGGTAATTTTTTTTTTATTAAATTTCTAACAAATGAAAAATAAATGAAATTGAAAAAAAATCGATTAAAGACCGTAAATCATTTTGAACAAATGTATAAAAAAGTAAAAATAAATATTTTTTTAAAGACAAAAGGCATGTTCCTTTATTTTTAACTGAACTAAAACCTTTTTTATTAATCTACAAAAAGTAAACTACATATTTCTGAAGGTATGTATCCCATATTTTTTACATAATATCGACTTGCACCCCGTACAGACCTTTGAAATTTAAAAAAAAAAAAAATAATTCTCAAAACATTTTGGCTCTTTCGGCATTATATTTTGCTTCAAGAGTTGCCATAATTCAAACAAAGAAAGTTTTTAGCGAAATTAAATAATTGGTAGACCTGTATCTTCATATTGACTCAAAAATTTATTCCGATGCGATTTAATAAAGGGCAGGTCTAGGTCTTTTATTTCTAGTATAGAGTATAAATATTTTTTTTAATTAGCAAAAACATTTTAAACTAATAGAAAAGGTTTTAAAAATGTGTTTTAGAAATTTTGGAAAATTGGTTTTTGTATGTTAGAAAATATATATCTACTTGATTTCCAAAAATAAACAAAACATTTAGAAAGAAATTACTTTTGTGAAAAATACTTGGGAAAGGAAAACAAAATTTCGTTACTTTGCTTTCGTTTAGAGCACTTTTGTAATATATAAATCAAAGCTTAGTTTCTTGCTGAAACAACATAACTATAGCTTTTGCTGTAAATGCATGACGTCTCTTCGCCCTATTCATTCTAATTTTTGGGACTGATTTAAATGGATCAGAGTACCAAATTTCCAGTATTCGCTTTTTGACCCTTTCTGCAGTTATTTTTGGCCTTCCGGAATCTTTTTTGCTTTCTCAAATAATTTAATGCTGCCTACAAATAAATCTGAATTTTAAGAATTTAGCTATTCAAAAAATAATGTTTTTTGCCAAAAATATATATTTTTTATTTTTTTATCTTCTATCACATATCAAAATTACATCACAGTCGATGATGAGCCCATCAACGGTGCTTCGTTGTCAGTGTTCTGCAGTGCTTCAGTTTTTAAATATGTTACCTATGGCGTATGAGTTATATTTAATTAATCATTGGCATTTTGGTGAAACAGTAACGTATGAGTGATATTTTATTTATTAATTGCACTCGCCACATCGCAGAGTGCTTTGTTCCAATCGAAATAAACTGTTACTACTAAATATTCATTATGGGCGCTAAACACAGATAAATATAAGTTAAATTGCTTTAATAAAAACAAGTAAAAAAGGCTTAAATTCGGCTGTGCTGAATCTTTGAATACCCTCCACTAATATCCTAAAAAAATATTCTCTACTGTTTTTGATACAAATAATGTAAAAAACTTTTGAAGTAAAATTATAGAGGTGAAAAAAATTTTTTGAGGTAAAAAATATTTGAAGTGAATACAAAATATTATTAATTTCTAAGCGACTGATGAAAAAATATGAGAAAATATATTTTGTACCTATCGCTTCTATAAAATTGTACTAAAATACACCAATTTGTATGGAAAATTTAGAGGTATTTTCACATTTTTACTCATAACTCATTTTCAATACCAAACTGCTCGGGAGGATATCCAACAATCCAGGTAAAAATAGGCACTCCCGCTTGCGTCTTCGCGTCGTTATCGCCATTTCAACAGACAGACAGACGGACAGACAGACAGACAGACAGACATACAGACAGACGGACATCGCTAAAGCAACTTACAATTGCCTAAGGATCACGACCTATATTTCGAGATGTTACCATATATGGTGGAGGGTATACAAAATTATTTCAGTTGCTTTACGGTAAAAATCTCAAAAAATTTTTTTATTTTAAATTGTATTATTTTAATGCATACAGGTTGGTTGAAAAGTTCCTGCTCTCGAAATGAAAGAATACTGTTTTTGTTACGAAATATATTTTTTTATTAAATATGATCTCCTAGAAGCTCAATACACTTGTTCCAATGATCTTCCAATAATTTTATCCCGTCCTTATAATGGGTTTTCCGGAAGCTATGCAAAATAACCGTCTACGGCTGCTATGGCCTCTTCATTCTACGAAAAATGCTTTCCACGAAGGAATTGTTTGAGATTTCTGAAGAGATAGTAGTCACTGGGAGCCAAATCTGGTAAATACGGTGGATGTTCAAGCAATTCGTACTTTAATTCTTTGAATTTAGCCATCGTCAAAACACTTTTGTGAGTAGGTCATTGTCTTGATGAAAAATGATTTTCTTCTTCTTTAAACCAGGCCTTTTCTCACGAATTTTTTCCTCCAGCTGATCCAACAGGCTGCAATAATATTCAGAGTTGATTGTTTTACCTTTCTGAAGATAATAAATCAACGAAATTCCGTTTGCATCCCAAAAAACTGATGCCATAACCTTCTTTGCTGATCGTTGTGACTTCACCTGCTTTGGAGCTGAACAACCAGCTTCAGTCCACTGTAAACGTTCTTGTTTCAATTTAGGATCATGGTGGTAGATCCAAGTCTCATCCATAGTCGGCAAGAAGTCGGTTGTATTCGGCTTAAAACGCTCCAAATTACGCATAGAAATTTGTTTTCAATCCAGTTTTTGTTAAATTTCCAAACAATTTTTTCATACGTAATTCTTCATGTAAAATATGGAGTACTCATTCGTCTGAGATGCCTATGGCATTAGCAATTTCACGCTTAGTCAAACTTGGATCTTCACTAACCATATTATGTACCTGCTCAATGATTTCTGCTGTGGTTGCAGCTTTTGGTCGTCCTTCGCGTGGATCGTCTTTAAGGCTGGTACGACCACGTTTAAATTCACCAGCCCAATATTCAACAGTGCGTTTTGAAGGTGAGGACTCCTTATACACTTCTAACAATTGTTCATAAATTTCCTTTGCTTTTAAACCCTTCAAAACAAAGAATCTAATGACTGCACGATATTCTATTTTTTCCATATTAAAAAAAATCAATGACACGTCAACTTCAAATGGCTTGTAAACAAAGAAAGAATTGACAAAATAACTTGCAACTTTGCATCTGTTCTCAGGACAGTTATTACAACTGGAGAAAAAAAAGTTTGGAGCTAGCAGTGCCATCTCTTGGTGAGCGCAGGAACTTTTCAACCAACCTGTAAGTACTATATTATTATATAT
>OX456526.1:47867956-47897956 GCA_949748255.1 Eustalomyia histrio | reverse complement strand
AGATAAATTATGTTAGTTTTGTAAAATTGTAAGATAATATAGGGGCGTATGATTAATGTGTTCACTTAATAATTTCATATTACTCATAGGCACATACAAATAAAAAAAAATAATGTTGAAATAATTTACAAGCTTATATTGAACAAAAATTTTACTTATTCCCTTATAAATTTTGTAAGTTATAGGCCAAAATACTACCGGTTTTGATCACTTAAAATTTTTTCACCTTTCTTTGTTTTTTTTTTTCAAATCTGTAGAAAATATTTGAAATTCATTGTTTACCTTATTGTCAATGTTATATTTATGGTTATTTGTTCTTTTACTTTGCACACCTTTTCTTAACAACGAAAATTGTATTATTTTATTTTGTTTTTAGTTTATTATGAAAACAAAAACACATTCATAAATCTTAGAAATTTTATGGTGTAAGATTATAAATAAATAAAAACAAAACAATTTAAAAATATTGTATTTTAATCTACAATGAAAATGACATTTTAATTCATTTGATAAAAATAAGTTAGAAAAACTAGCAAAATACATATCATAAAATTCTATGGTCTTTTGTAAAATATTAAAATATATAATCTATAATATGCTTAAATGAAAATATTCTAACTTTACTCTCTGACATAAAACAAATATACACTTATAGAAATAAGTCTGTACAAAAAAAAAGGTAGTGAAAATTTGTTCAAAAGAACCCTGTGGATAAAAAGTTGTAAGAGAAAATGTGAAGGTCCACGCAGAGAGAAAACATGGTTGGGGAAATGATATTCGAAGGACATTATATCCCTACGGAAAATGAAAGGTCGATTGATCCAAAGTGATAAATCTGTGTTAGCTGAATGAGGGACATGTCACAAAACTGGTATATAATATAATTCAGTGTCTAAAAAAGTGATAATAGATGTATAATTAGCAGTGCCCCAAATATTGAAATGGTGGCAGACGCTTGACTGTTCCTTTCTAGATAAAACATGTAACTAGAGAGGAATGAACATAAAACCAATGTGTTACCAATGTGTGATTATGCAACTCTAGATAGTGACATATAATTGCAATAATTAAAAATAAAGCCAATGTGCATCATGAAGTGTCAATGACAGGCAAATCCTTATGAGTTTATTAAGAAACACTTAGGGGAGATGTTATCCCTAAAAATCCAAAGTTGTTATTGAAAATTTCGATCGACGACTCTTTACCATTTTCCGAATTAATTTAAATACACATTTTTTACGAGTCTGTAATTAATTTTTAATCACTTTTATGGAATAATTTGGTATTGAATAAAGTGTGATATGATTTAATTAAATTATATTGAATAAATTTTGTTTCGATAGAATAATGTGTTTTATGACTTAATTCTCGATAATTTGTAAAAACTATAATAATTAACATTGCAGATAAATTCAGCAACTGAAGTTTATGGATTCGTAAAAAAACGCGATCTTAATCTGACATACGCGGGAGAAATATTGACAGGTTACATGCTAATAATATTTCGTTTGCTCTGTGTCAGGTGCATTTGCAATAGTCAAGTGATATGTAACGAAACTATGCATTCCGTACAAGTTCTGCGACATAACATATTGCGATTGATATGTAACTACAAGGTGGCGCAAAAGTAATCCTCCTATCAGAAAATGCTACAAATTTTGCGATTGGCCCCTAATGTCAGTTCTGTTTTGACATTTGTGTAGTAAACACATGCGAAATACACGTTAATAAACAATGTTACGCTACACTGCTCCAGAACGCGGAATATTGGTGACTATTTATTTAAGCAATAATCGGTCGGTGACTTTGGCACAACGTGAATTTCGTCGCAGATTTCCTAGCCGTCCAACGCCTACTGGTGAAACACTGCGACGTTTAGCCGCTCGCCTCGAAGAGACTGGCACAACACGAGATGCTGCCAGGCGTGGCAGACCCCGGAGTAGCCGTTCTGCAAAGAATATTGCTGCTGTAGCCGAAGATGTCATGGAAGCGCCGTCGACATCGACCAGACGACGTGCCACGCAAATGGGTATCAGTCGACGGTCTTTACAGCGAACTTTGGTACAAGATTTGAAGATGTTTCCGTACAAAGTCCAGACGGTGCATCAGCTGTTAGCTGCTGACCGCCAATCGCGTCTAACATACGCTCAACCCATCCTTAATCACCACCAAGAGGAAGATGATTTTTCATCAAAAATAATCATGAGTGATGAGGCCAATTTCCATCTTAGCGGGTACGTAAATAAGCAAAATTTACGCTTTTGGGGCACTGAAAATCCGCGTGTAACCCACGAAGAGCCATTACACCCGCTCAAAGTCACTGTATGGTGTGCTGTTTTCGCTGGAGGAGTCATCGGACCTTTTTTCTTCGAAGACGTCGCGGGCCAAACGGTTACTGTGAATGGTGAGCGGTACAGAGCAATGATCAACGAGTTCTTTTTGCCGCAACTTGACGGTGCACCGCCACACACTGCACGTGCCACAACCGATATGCTGAAGGATGCATTTCCCGGGCGCCTAATCTCCCGTTTTGGCGATTTGCACTGGCCAGCAAGATCGCCTGATTTGACCGCTCCAGACTTCTTTTTGTGGGGCTTTTTGAAGTCGCGGGTTTATGTCAACAAGCCTCAGACTCTTGCAGCTCTTAAAGACAATATCCGTTAAGAATGTGAGGACCTATCGCCGGAAGTTTTGGCCAAAGTGATGGACAATGCCATAAAAAGGGCTCAAATGACAATCAACTGTGGCGGCGGCCATTTACATGACATCATATTCTCGACTTGATGTAAAAAAAATTAAAAGACCAAATAAAAATAATCCACAAGAATAATCAAAGTTTTTCATTTTTTTTTAATTACAGCCAAAAAACATCGGAAGGTTAATTTTGCGCCACCCTGTAGTTTCTTATTAATTACTTGCCCTTAGTCCTATCGTATGTACATTTGAGCCAGTCAGGTAACGTTTAATTTGGCACTAGTTCTGACAAACATCACGTTGTGTCTAACATGAGACTAGTTATTTGTATAATAATTCTAACCTGTTCTGTTGCGCATTCGCTTACACCAATGCAGAGATATGGTACCCTAAACAAGGTCAGCGATATATCTCAAGTAGCTTAAAAGGTAGAAATTACCAGCTTCTACGACAAGCCTATGTTAAAGTTACCCGTTACTTTCATATAAGAGATCCAACTCGAGAGCCACAAAGTTCCGGTCACGTGACCAACTCTGTGGCTGGTCCTTTTTCCGTAGGGATACTTTTGGGATTATGATTGTACCAATCATAGTCGTACTATGATATAGTTATAATATTATTATATATTTTTAATTGTATCAGGCTCGAGATCATAATTTAATGTTACTAACGAATAGTAAACATTAAATTTTTAATTAAAGGGAAAAAATTGTAAAGATCAACGCTAAAGGGAGTGCACAATTTCGACCCGAGCGACCAGGTCATCTTCAGCCTCCTTATGAACCAACCATCCCACAAATAACTCATGCTTTTGAACAGGCTTTTATATCACAGACTTTAAGGAATATGACTATGCGAAATTAAATTTTCCAGTTTTTTTCGAACTAGAATCAGTATCACTCAAAATATGCGTCTTATTGAGATTTCGTAGTATTTTGGCTGGCATTTCAAATGTACTATGCCTGCCATCAGTAAAACCGCCACTATCATCAGTATATGCTCCATTGATTTCATCTAAATCATCCAAATCTAAAATGATCGTTTTACCTGCGATTCCTCATCATCATCTGTTTGTAATTTAATATCACTTAATGATGCAGATGTGATTTGCAAATCACAGTGATTATAAAGGGTGTCCCAAGAAGAACGCAATTTTTAAATTTTAAATAAAACACAGATATTTAAAAAAAATCGTGAAACTTTATTATATCGTAAAGTAGACAGAATGAGGTTATGTATGGAACAATATATCGTGCAGATGGCCGCCGCGGCTTTGCTGGCATGCACGCGATCTCTTAATGAAATTTTGAATGACCGTTTTGCATGAATGCTGCGGTATTTCATTAATGCAGCGTCCAATTTCCTCTTATAAGGCTTGAGTCGTCGTCGGCTTATTCGCGTAAACCATCGACTTCAAAAAACCCCAAAGAAAGAAATCTAATGGTGTTAAATCGCACGATCTAGGCGGCCAATTCTGATCTCCAAAACGCGAAATAACACGACTGGGAAATGACTGATGCAGCAATTGAATTGTTTCTCTGGCTGTATGACATGTGGCGCCGTCTTGTTGGAACCACATGCCCTCCACATTCATTTCTTCAATTCTAGGCAAGAAAAAACTGGTTATCATTTCACGATACCGAACACCATTGACTGTTTGCGCTTGACCTGCCTCATTTTCATAAAAAAAAGGTCCAATGATTCCTCCAGCCCAAAAACCACACCACACAGTGACACGTTGAGGATGCATTTGCTTCTCGTGAATCACTCGAGGATTTTCCTCACCCCAAATGCGACAATTCTGCCTATTGACGAAGCCATCATGATGAAAATGGGCCTCGTCACTGAAGATGATTTTATCGGCAAAATCAGCATTTTCATGTTGTCTCTCCAATACCCAATTAACGAACTCCCTTCGCTGTCCATGGTCAGCTGGCTTCAGTTCCTGAGTCAATTGAACTTTGTATGCATGAAGATGCAAATCTTTCGTCAAAATTCGCTGCAAAGTGGATTTGGAGACACCAATTTGCTGAGCTCGGTGTCGAATTGAGGTGGATGGAGTTTGAGCGACATCATCACGTACAGCTGCGACATTTTCGGTCGATCGACCTGGTCGATGGCGCGTTGTTGTCTTTACATCACTAACAGACCCAGTTTCGGCAAATTTATCCATTAATCTCTTTACAGTTGACTCTTTTGGAGCATTATTGTGACCCCAAATTGATCGCAATTTGCGAACTGTAACCGCAAAACTTTCACCATTTTGGTAAAACAATTTCACAATGAGAATGCGTTGTTCATTCGTGTAGCGCTCCATTTTTACTAACCTCGTACCTTCTACTAGCAAACAATAACAATTGTTCAAATGTCAAACAATGACACTTCGAATGTTGCCAGATTTAAAAATTGCGTTCTTCTTGGGACGCCCTTTAATTATTGGCAAGGTGAAGCATCCATGATGGTCCTTTGATTTGTTTCTGAAAGATACATAATTTACAACTACTTCACAAAAGTTTTATTTAAAAATTTTTAAAATTCAGTTATTGAGACCTCAGTGTCCTTGACCTATCAAAAAAAGTTTTCTCGGCGTAGTCCGAATAACTCATGACCGGTTTATCAGAAATTAAAAAACGTATAACGTATAAAGCTCTTGCTTTGAAATTAGAATTTTTGGTGGATTTTTGAAAAAATCTTTTAAATTTTTTGCAAAATTTTCATCAACTATGTTGTGATTTAAAATAATCCGTCGTCAAAGCACTAGATGATGTAAAAATTATGCAAAATTTTAATAAGTTCGGTTCATAAGTTTCTGAGAAATCATAACTACCGACTTCTAAAATAGAGATTCGAGACACGCGCTATTGAAGTTTTAAAAACAGAACAATTAAAAAAAATTAGAATCATCAATTCCGGCACAATAATGTAAAGAACTTTATGCAACAGCAATATGCTTGTCTGTGACGAATTTGAATTTTCAAACCCACTTAACCCTTAAAATAGCCTACGGAAAAGGGACCGGCTTTTTTTTATATGAAAATTACCGGTCACTTTAACATAGGCTTGTCCTAGGACGGAGTCAATTGCCCTCTATGATATGTCCCTGGACTGCTCACACGTAATACACAACTAACCCCAAAGAATATATCACATAATCAACGCGAAAGAACATGTCATGACTTTTAAACCGTTCACGTGGTAGGTACTTTAGAAACCGGTCCTTTTTTCACCAATCTCGTAATATTTATTTTTGTACGCAGTCCAGTTTTCACCTATCACAGGATAGGTCTAGTTCCCAACTGAACCCGTTTTTCCCGCAGTGTAGTTTCACACACTACAGAGCAAGCTATGGGAATATGAATCTTCCTTTTTAATTTTTTACCAAGACCGAGTAGGATAAAAACAGCAAAAATAGAACTGTTAAATACAAATTTTAGTTAATTAAAAATTACAATTTATCCTGCTAAAACTAACAAAAAATGTTGCTAAATATTAGTAGGCAAAAATACAACTAGAAGACCAATTATATTTACAAAATTTTAGTTGCATTTAAGTTAGATTTAGTTGAATGCAAATATCAGAGACACCTGCTAAACAAAACAAAATTATTGGCTTAAAAATGGTAGAGTGCTTATATCTGAAGAAGGTAGCACTAAAAAACTTAAAAGAGTTTTTTTTTTAGTCTACTAATGTTGCTATTTTTATCTTACTAATATCTCTTTAAGTAAAATTTCAACTTTCCAAAAGACACAGAAAAACGCCGAGATACCCCAACTTAATTTTGAGCCTTAGATCCATAAATCAAAATCAAGAGATATTATATTTTTAATTTTGTATTGTCTCAAGAGATTTGTTGGTGTTTCAAGGAAAATACATCAAAATCTCTTTTGAAATAACTTTATTTATTGAATTTTTTACTTATTTACTATTTATTAATAATTTTTTAAAAATAATAATACAAATTTTGTTCAGAAAATAAAAGTGCATAAGAGTCATTAAAATCTGTTACAATAATATTACGTATACGCATTGGTGTACTTTAACTCGAATTAATCACATCCCAGTGTATAATTAATATTGGGGTATCATTATTTTTTGAACTACAGGGTGTCCGCCGGAAAGGTATACTACTTTGTTTTGCCGCCATTTTGGTAAACATTAGTCTTGACAGTTCATATTTCGCAGTCATGAAGTAAACACGTGGCAAATTTATTATGGAAAAATATTCGATAAACCAACGTGTTTTGTGGATGTTACAGCTCCCCCATGACAACCCCGATTTTCATGAAGAAATCATAATGAGTAACGAGGTACATTTTCATTTGAATGGATATGTGAATAAACAGAATAGTCGCTTTTGGGCAATGGAAAACCTTACAATTATTCATCAGTCACCTTTGCATCCATTAAAAGTGACAGTCTGGTGTGCAATTTGGACAGGAGGAATCATTGGACCTTACATCTTTGAAAATGAAAGCGGTGTAACGGTAACTGTGAATGGGGAGCGATATCGTGATATGATTGAAAGCTTTTTAACGCCACAACTGCATGCTTTGTGCTTGATTAACATACAGCCAGGATTACAATGGAATTACTGCGAGACCTCTTTCCACAAGAAGTTATATCAAGAAATGGTAATGTTGATTGGCCTCCACGGTCGCCTGATTTGACTGCTGCGGACTTCTTTTTGTGAGGATATCTAAAAAGCAAGGTTTATGCAAACAAACTAGAAACGCTTGAGCAACTCAAACAAAATATTCGTGATGAAATTAATGAAATACTGCTTGAAATGTGTGAGAATGTTATGAAAAATGTGCTCAAAAGGGCTCGCATTTATGAGGCTAACAAAGGCGGACATTTATCTGATATTGTATTCCATATACTATTGCCGACATTAAATAAAACATTTACCAATATAAGATCCATTCTCTGTTATGTTTTTATTTTTATGCAAGAAATCAGTGTGATTAGAAAAAAAAAAATATTGAAAAAAAATATAATTTTTGTGAAATAAAACAACAGACTTCCAATTTAAAAAATACAAAAAATAATTTTTGGTAAGTAGTTAATATATAATTGTTTAAATTAAACCAAAAATGGTTATTAAAATAATAATATTATTTATTCTAAAAATATTATAGCAGCCTCAGGGCACTCTGGCCCGTTTATGGCAATTTTTGTGTTATAAACCATTTTCACTGTAATATATATTAATTTTTTTGTATTGTGGATTTTACTTTTAAAAAATGGAAAAAACCAGATATATTTCCCAGAAAAATAAATAAAATATTTCTGAATTGACTAATGATGAATTGCAAAAGTTTATGGACTCAGTGGAAACCGATGAAGAGCTATCACATTTCAGTAGTAATGATGAATTTGAAGATTCCAATTATGAAGATGATGATATTGTTGAAGAAATTGAAGATAGTTAACTTTTTTTACGTCACTCTGGGGAAACAAAGGAAACGGCCTCGAGTAACATTTCGCCTCAGGATGTCTATACATTGTCTACTAACCTTTCAATTGATGATTTACTTTAATCATTGTTGGGTTCTGTAGCGGTAACTACAAAGGAGATTCGTAATATCCCAAAATCAACTTCAAGAAATAGACTTCGATCGCCATTACCCTCTATGGGTGATACTGGTCCACTTATTTCGCCAACGAATGGGGGATTCTCTGGTTCAGATACTACTAAATATGTTATTTCATATATTTTTCGAATAAATTTCTGATTTTCTTTCAGGTTTAGATTAAATACGAAAGGAGTCAACGGAATATTTAAATATAATATGGCGAAACACATCGATGCGCATTCACGTCAACGAAGTAGCTTTTCAAGGAAATTTTTCGCTTCCGTACTCTATAAGGAGCCCCCAACACAATGTTAATGCAAAAAATGTGATATACATTTATGTTGCTCAAATACTAAAAACTGTTTTTTTTACATACTAGTATAAGTTTTTGCTTTTAAAAAAAAATCCTTTTTTGAATAAAACTCATTTTATTCATAAAACTCTACCTGTTTATAATTTTTACCGTAAACAGGCAAGGATGCCCTGAGGCAGCCTTTCTTTTTTTTCCGCCTGGCGACTAAAATAAAACAGATTCTCAACTTCAGTCTTCAATTTATTTGTTTTTTGGCAAATATTATTTAAAAAAAAAAATTAACTAGCTGTTGTCTTTAAAATTAAGCTCTTGCCTGTTACAGGGTTAAAATATAGTAATTTTTTTTCGAGACAATACAAATTTAAAATCTGAATGTTCTGTTAAAATGACATGACTCTTCAAAACGGGGCTCCCCACTGAATTTTACGACCCATAATTAAGTTTATCTATACCAGGGTTTTCGTGTGTCATTTTGACGTACTTATTGTGTATTTAGCAAAATAGAAAGAAAATCTGCTAATTTCAATAGTTTATTCCGCAGAGTTCTATTAAATTCATTTTAAGTAAATTAAGCAAAAATTTACACTAACATTTTTCTATTAGTGTACTGATACATATATATTTTTTTTATGTCAGATGAAATTAGCTTGAAATCACAATTAGAGTTGGGTGTTGGTCGTATGAGTGAATGGATGAACACAATAAAAGATGCAACCAAGTTGATAACACAAAACAACGTTAGCAATTACGTACATGAACGGATTTTCAATATGGAAGCTTAATATCGACATAGACAGAGTAATATTTACTTATACCCAGTGAACATGGCAACACGAAAACGACTCCCCAATAGTATTGCCTTGAAGAAAAATTTTGGTGCAGCAATAATCGTCTTCGCATTGCGGAAGATACCCCAGTTGTTAGAAAACGTGTCCCAAAAGCAATACTACCAAGCAATATGACAGCAAAACTTTCAGAAAATATAAAGACAATATTGTTAAAAATCGCTTAAATATCATTTAGAAGTAAAACAGTAGATAACTACCCAGAATATAAAATATGGTTTTGCTTTTTTTCAACATTTTTTATAAAAACACATTTAAAGTCACTAATCGTTTTATTAATCGCTTTCCGCGGCCTTGCGGTTTTTTTGTTTGTTTCCTGTATCCTTGTTTCATGCAAAAAAAAAATAAAAATTTATTATTTGAAATGTCTTTTTAAATCAATGTAATGCAATTCTAACTTATCTCAGTATATGCAATTCAGTTTCCTACAAGTTATGTACAATTATTGGTGTTAAATTTTTATATTTTTATATTATTTTAAAAGATTTTGACATTATTTTCTAATATTGCCAACTGAATGAAAAATTCAAGATATTGTCGGAATTCTCTTTCAAATGATTATTGGGTAGACAACACACACACACTTTCATATACATTTATTCATGTGTTAGTGCTTTATGTACACGTATTTAGTACAAAAGACATAAGCCGTAGTTAGTACTAATTGGAAAATTCGTTAAAATATTAAAATGAGTCTTTGCAAAATGAATACTAACGCTCAACTGTAACAGTGGTATGTAAAGGATCAGATGTTATGTGGGTTCCTTTTTTTATATATATTTTTATTAAAACAAATCTTCTAGTTCTGAAAATCTGTATTTAGCCACTGGCTTATACACTGAATCAAAAACAGCTGTAACATCAACTAAAATCCGTTTAAATATTATGAATGGGTGATTACTTTAAAGCTAAAAAACCTGTCCGTTGATGTAACATATTGTTTAGTAAATATATTGTTTATTTTGACGTTTAATTATTTCATGTGGTGTTGTTTTGAGAAAATATTTGTTATGTTAACGATTCAATTTAATCAATTTGAATAATTGTTTTGTGAATTTGACCAATGTATTTTATTTAATTAATTCAATTCAACCCTATTTGATCAACACATTTCAAAAAAATTATTTTTGATTTTTGACATGGTAAAAATGGGAGAACAAAGGGCAGAAAGGCTCTGCCTAAACTGCCTGCTCTAACCGATTAAGCTGGTGAGTTGAAATTTGGAATGAAGTTTTCTTCTCCGTTATAGACTTATTCACTCACAATATATTTTCCGTAACCGACTGTAGTTTATTTAAAAAGTAATACGTAAATTTTGTTTTTAAACGAAGAATCAATTGAAATTCATAGATATATATTTTTTAACTATTTGAATCAGTCATTCAAAAAACAAACTATAAAAACTTACAGACATTCAGTAGGAGTTGATATTTTCTGTTAAATGTAAAATTTTATGTTTTCTGTTTTTAAAAATATAAATTCATATAATTCCTTATTGTTTTTTACCAAAATAGTTTGTTTATATACAAAATTATTTCAATAAAAATTACAAGAAATTATTCAAATATAGATACACACAAAGCCAATAAAAATATATACATATACGTCTGTGTGTGTTGTGTTTTGTAAAATTACACACAAATAAAAAAAATCCATTTGAAAAACAAACCACAAAAATCGTTTTTTTCTACTTTTTGTCAGTTAAAAATTGATGGTTATTTTAAACTACTTCCGATTGCTTTTACTACTTGTGTCGACTACACTGTCCAACAAATTAAGACTTTTTGAATGGAACAGAACAGCGACCCCATAATTCCGAAAGGGTATGTTGAGTAGATTATTTTTGTAGAACAAACTTATGGTCCAGCACGTCTGAGTTTTTTTTACAGTGGGTCAAAGTTTTAATTTTATGGTCGAGGGGAGCATTATACTATATGAAAAAAATGCTGTAAGTTAATGTCTGAGAGAATTCTTATGGTCAGAGTTGTATTGTAGAATTGTATGAGGATTATTTTTGTGGAAGATCTTAACCCTCTAACTGGGGTCTTTATGGGTCAATTTGAACCTTTTTCGAGAAAATCAAAAAATATCCTTTAAAAAAGGACATTTAAGGATTGAAATATTCTACAAAAATGTTTGCCGGAAAATTTTAGTGGGGGTCACGAAAGACACCAATGTTGTAAATAAAGCTCTTTACGCTTAATTAGTAAAATTATACACCAACATATACAAAACAGGTGAAAACGGCGTCAAGTTCGGCCGGGCCAAACACTGAGTTATCGCGTCTAGTCAGCTGTGACTTACAAATCGGGTGTGATATTTATTAAAATTAATAATAAAAAATAAAATACAAAATTCAAGCATAATTGAGCTACTAAGCAATACATATCGGGTGTGATTTTTACTAAAATTAATATAAAAAAAGAAAAATTAAAGCTTAAATAAGCATGGCGGATTCTGTTTGCAAATTAAGAGATTGGTTTTGTTTTATTTGTGGACATTTTACGCACCATCAAAGCAGAAGAAATATATTCCCTGCAATTGAAGAACCATATTTTCTTTTCTTTGGAATACGATTTTTATCTGAAGCTTGGATACCAAAAACCGTATGTACTACTTGCGAAAGTGGTCTTTTGACCTGGTACAAAGGCGGTACTAAGGCGCTGCCATTTTCTGCGCCTAGTACATTTATTGAACCTGAAGATCACAAATCAGATACATGCTATTTCTGCGTAAATTACAAACTTGGTAGAAGCCAAAGGCACTACGCGATAATGACATACGAAGCAACAAATAATGTCATTTTACCAGAAGTGCGCTGTGAAGGTGTTCCGGTGCCTCAACCGCCTACACATACATTTTCGGCCAATTTGACAGTCGCCAATACAGAAATAACAGCGTTGGTTGAAAACATATCAGATATAAGTTACTTGCCTCTTGATGGTTTAAAAATATGTCCTAATTTGATAGACCAAGCTTATTTTGAAGATCTTGTAAGAGATTTAGGACTAACAAAAGAGAAAGCTGAAATATTATGTTCCAGATTGAAAAACAGGAATTTAATAAAAGCCGATGTAAAAGCTACATTTCCAAGAAAAAGACACGCCGATCTGGAAAGTTCTGAAGCAAAAAAATAAATATGTACATACTATAATAAACCACTATTAAAACAAAATTATAATTTTTTTATAGAAGTTGGCGTGTAATTTTGCCAATTAATCGTAAAGAGCTTTATTTACAACAATGGTGTCTTTGGTGACCCCCATTGAAATTTCCCGGCAAACATTTTCGTAGAATATTTTAATCCTTAAATGTCCTTTTTTAAAGGATATTTTTTGATTTTCTCGAAAAAAGGTCAAATTGACCCATAAAGAGACCAGTTAGAGGGTTAAGATCTTCCACAAAAATAGTCCTAATACAATTCCACAATACAACTCTGACCATAAGAATTCTCTCAGATATTAACTTACAGCATTTTTTTCATATAGTATAATGCTCCCTTCGACCAAAAAATGAAAACTTTGACCCACTGTAAAAAAAAACTCAGACGTGCTGGACCATAAGTTTGTTCTACAAAAATGATCTACTCAACATACCCTTTCAGAATTATAGGGTCGCTATTCTGTTCCAAAAATGCTGTTGGACAGTGTTATTAAACAATGATTGAAAATAAACAACAAAATGGGCTGAATATAATGAAAAATCAGTAGTCCTCTTTTTTATTGTATTTTCGATTAATTTAATATGTATTTTAGATTATTTTTAACGAAATAATATTGTGAGTGTAGATCAATCGGTGTGTGTTAGAAGGGCCGCAATGTGGACAATTATTTATGTGTATTCTTTTAAGCAGTCAAGCGGCACTCAGAGCAGTATAGTCCAGGCTGTCAGGTTAGCCAACTGCTCGGCCCGTCGTCACTTCTTTGGCACTGAATCATTCTGTGCTGTACCTGCTGTATATTAAAGAAAAACTGAGGATTTGGAGGGAGTCCAAGATCATTGAGTGCTGGAATGCTACCATTGGCCAGCGCCAAGCTAATAGATTATCGCTCCATCCGAAGTATAAGCTAACACAGCGGTTAAATACTTTTTGGAATTTTCAAAAGCTGATAAGTCTCCTTATTAACGGCCTGCCTAAGCCGCTGAAGCTAGAAAAATTAGTCTAAAATTTCCACCTCTTGTATAGACATAAGCTAAGATGGAATTTTGGAAAAGCCTCCCCCTTGATGGCATACCCAAATTCGGTATAAGTGTTCCTCTCCGATGTAGAAAGCACTTAAGAAGAAATTTTAGAAATATTCTATTTGGAGAGAAAAATTCTCCCTTTGACGGACTTCCAAAACCGCATGGACTCGGAAGTTGGAATTTTGTGATTTTCGAAATTCACTACATGGTGGAAGAAAAGAACCCCTCCGCCTTTAATGAGGATAACAAAGTGAAATTTAATAGTATTTGTTTATTTTAGAAAAACATACATACATTAATTTGAATAAAAAAAAATTATTTTACAATTCGTTTCGTCAAAATTTAACAAGAGCGCCCCGGTAGGCTAGTTGGTAGCGTGCTAGCTTATCAGTGCGGGGGTCGTGGGTTCAATTCTTACCAGAGGCTCTGGTCTGTTTTCGCTACAATGAGCCAAAGGCCCTTGTTGCTAGTGCTCGGTTAGGGTATTAACATATAATTTGTAATTATATGATTAATAAATAAAATAAATAAATAAATAAATAAATAAATAAATAAATAAATAAATAAATAAATAAAATTTAACAAAATTTTTATGTTGATTTGACTTACCATTTTTGGTTCCGTGTAGTTGTTCTGCACAAATATTAGTTGGAAATGATTTTGATTTTATTGCTATAATTTATGCTTTAGAGGATAATTGGAAAAACATTTAAGTCGTCTTGTCTGGGTTTGTGACCCACACTTCGGAATTTTAAGGTACAAAAAAGAGGTTAAAATTTTTTTTAATTTTTGGATACACTCAACATCTACATTTACAAGATTTGAATTCGAGTTTTTGAATGATAATTTAGTGCAGATGAAGTCAAAGTAATAATAAGATATGAAGCAATGTGCAATTCGAACCATCTTGTTTCTTATTGTTTCGATATTTTATTGTTTTATGTTTACAAAACATTAAAGAAAACGTTCAAACTTTAATAAAAATGTAATTTTTTTATTGCGAATTATTTCATAATCAGCGAAAGATATTTTAATTTTTCAATTGCAATACCCTCTATCAACCCTCCATCAAGCGCTGCGAATAATGTAAAATTTTATATAGTTTTCAATCATAGAATTCAGTGGTCATATTTAAGAGAAATATTGTAGAATAAGGATTGATTCATAGTTGAATAATTCGGGCATAAAACAGATTTTTTCCTCTTAAAAATTTTTTGAGGTTATTGACTATAAGCTCTCAATATATTTTTGACACTTCATTTCACTGTTCTCTCAACAAAAATAATACTTTAATATTGTGTTCTTGTTGCTGTTGAAAAAAATGAAAAATGCAAAATAATATACTAATTCAAAAAACGAAATTACGCTCGCACAAATTGAAATTTAACGTTGCTGCTGCTTTCAGTAACATAACATACGAGTACATTCATATGCAAACATGCACAAAAGCTTGAATATTTTCATTTCTATGCAATTGGCAAGAGACCAATTGTTTTATGCACATCATACTTTTTTTAAACATGCTTCAGGAACTGTATTTGGGAGTATGTACTGGGAATATGTCGATGCCAACACTGTATGTAGCCAGTTTTGTGTATTGCATTATCATGTCTCTATAATTTAATGATGTTTTTTTTTGCACATTTTATATGAAGTGTACAATTTAATACAAACGCGTAAATTTCAATTTTATCAAATTGAAAATTACTTTTTTGTTGCTGCTTAAGTTTTGTCATTTCTAAATACCTGGTGTTGTAGCTTTTTCTTTTTGAATTTCTCAGATGTGCGAGTATGTGCTACAATATAAACGCAAATACTCACACGACTGTGGATATATCCTTTACAGTGTTATCGGGGAATTTGGGATTTGAACAAATGGTTATATATTTTTATAAACAATTTGTATTCTCATAATAAATTATAAAAAATTTCATTGGTACAAAAGTGCATACATAACATGTCTAATTTTTTTTTGATTCCAAAATAAAAAATATTTAACTCTACGATTTGAAAAAGAAAAAAAAAAATAGACAAAATACTAAAACACCAGTTTATATTAGAACAAAATTAAATTTGAAAAACTGAAGTATATAATAATTTTTATTGTAGGGAGTGTAATTAAAAGCCAGAAATTGGATCAAACTTCTGTTACTTTTCATCAGGCAATAAAAAAATATCCAAAAGTGTTTTTTGCTTTGCCACCCACTTGAATCTAAATGTCGAATTTAAAAAATAATATTCTTCAACATTTTATTTATTTTATATAAATTTCTAATTTTTAAACCTATTTCCTCAAAATTTATAACTTGACAACCCTATTTTAGTTTATCGCTATGGCGCCTTTTTGTGTTTGCTTTCATATTTGTTATTTTGTTGTTTTCGTATGTATGTGACGTCTCACTAAAGAAAACATTAATTTTCCTTATAAAAACAACTACTTGAAATGAAAAGACCCAGGTGAAAATTATCATATATTATCATGGATATATTTATATGTATATGTTAGAATCTGATTCTATGGGGGTATATCGTGACTATATATTTTAGATCATATAAATATGTTCATATGTGAATATTTTCAATATTTTTTCATATAAGCTTATATATTTAGGGGGGGGTGTAAGGTATTTAATTTTTTTTGCATTTTATTTATTTTTAAAATAAATATGTTATGATATGTTAAGAATATTGTGTTAAAATTTCAAGTCGATTGGAGCAAAATTGACAAAGTTACGAGTATTTTTATGTCCAGTATGTCAGTGTAGAGTTTAAAATTTAGTGTAGTAGTAAATATTCTATGGAGCAGACGTACACGTTCAAACACACGTACAGTTTTGAATACCATCAAGGCTATCTATGAAGATCTAAGCAAAGATGCTCTCTTGGAGCTATGTGTCGGAGGCTTCGCGCAAAACAACAATGAGAGTTTAAACCAACTTATTTGGAAAATCTCACCAAAGCACTTGATAGGAACCTCTGTCATCGTTGAAATTGCATCTTATGTGGCAGCGAGTGTCTTCAATGAAAGTTCTTTTGCTTTACTACACTCACCAAAAAATGTCTGTAATGGCAACTGAAAATTTTGCTGTTATTACGGGAAATTCTGCTAATTTGAGCCCAGCGGTATTTTTTGCTAATCTTAGCAACACATGTCTGCTGACGTGTAGTACAATGAAATTAGTAGAAAAATTAGTAGCCGCTACTAAATTTTAGTAGACTTTTTGTAAAGTGGAATTTAAAATCTGTTTGCTAAAATCAGCAAAAAAAAATTACTAAATACTATTAATATTAGTACAAAGTTTTAGATTTATTATTTTTATCGAGCATCAAAAATTTTAATCATATTTTTTAAAAGATGTTTTATTCAAAATGAAAAAAAAAAATCAAAGGCTTAAAAATTCTTAAATTATAAACGAATTTATCATTTTGTTTTAAATTGTGTAATTTCTGTTTTGAAAAATATTTCAGTCAATTTTTTTTTTTTTTACTTTTAAGGTGAAATTTAAATTGTTGTTAGGGCTGATTTTTAGAAATAAAAAAACGTTTTAGTGCTATTTTAAGTGGATGTCCTATTTTTAGACATGAGTCGGTATCTTCACTTCCGATCTCTTTTTTTATCCTATGTAACATTTTAGGGCAATTTAAGTTTGTATGTATAAGTTTAAATTATTAGAAATAACATTTCCATCAATATCGACTTTTTTTAAAATCAGTATTTTTTTTTGTTAATTTTAGCAAATCGGTTTTCAAAAATTTGTAAAATGATTTTTGAAATTAGCAACGAAAGTTTGTAGATATTCTGTAAAAACTCTGTAATTTGTAAAATGTAAATAGCAAAAAGATTTGCTAAATAATAATTTTTTTACTAAAAATCAGTACAAAAATAGTAAAGTGGGATTGAAAACCGTTTTCAAATTTTTCTACTAACTTTTTTTCCTGAGTGTAACCTTCATGCAAGACATGGGAATCAATAGTGGATCAAGTGCTCATGACTGACTCCATACGTATAAGCAAAGCAGATCAGGAATCTGAGAGACAAACTAAAGAAGGCAGGATTAGTCGTAGACAGGAGCAAAAAGGTGCTTTAGACATCATGGATGATAGCAACATCCTTTATTGACCTAGCATTTATTTATTCATTTATTTCAGTCTATGGACACAAAACTCCTTACAGACTATGATTAAAGTAAGTATAATATATAATAATTTAAAGTAAGTATAACAAATATTTATAAGAAAAATAAATTTTATTGTAATACGGTAAAAAGAAAAAGTTAAAAATTATCTTTTGTTGTGCAAAATTCAATAAATGACTTAGATTTTTTCTGAAGACTCAAATTAATATCATTAAAAGTAATAAATGTGCGGGTTAACGTACCATCGATGGCATAATTAGTCCGATGAATTAGAACATTAAAGGCATCAATAAACCTAAGACTTCTTAATGGAACATAAAATGGAATCAAAGACAGCAAGTCAGGACAATCAATATTATGATTGATTATATCAAATAAAAGTAAAGCCGATTGAAAAGTTCGGCGGAATTCTAAAGTTCGCAAACCAATAAAAATGCATTTGAGCAGATTCCAGGTAATAAAGTGATCTTAATGCAAATTTTAAAAATAATTTTAATAATAATTGATGATACAGTGTGAGGTAAGCCGATAAACTTTGCTTATAAACGTTTAATACCAGATTTTTTAGTGTTCAAAACTTTAAAGCGTTATTCCCAACACACGTTTTCAAAGTCGGTGCCCCTCATAACTTCAAAACTACCGCACTGATCCTTTTGAAATTTTTAACACTATTTCTGTACATATTTTACGAAGACAGTTTTTTCAAATTTGTTAATAATTTTTATTTTACAATAACAAATTAGCCGACGTTTTTCACTGAAAATCGCGTTTTTCCCTTTAAAGTGTTCCAAAAAAGTGAAAAATTAAAATTTCGAAAAATCCTCCTAGCGTTACCTGGGGAAAACTATTATCTAACGAATAAACTTTGATTTTTTGATTTCAGATGACCTATCACCAAGTTATGAGTGGCTACTACTTTTTTCTGAGACACGTCCGAATAATTGCTGCCATTGCCGTGTTTTTTAATATTTCTTAGTTTTATACAACATTCTTCAAATGTCATACTTTAATATCCTATTAGTTTTAATAAAGAAATTTTAACTGTGTCGTCACAAAAAATTCACAAAAAATGCCTGTTTTCTTGCGAATTTCAAAATGTTTCTTATTGAAGAAATATTGAATATTTTGTATTTAAACATTTGGATTTTTTCCAATCTCAATTCTTTTTATATTTCCTATTTGCTAATCTTCGGTTTTAGATGCGGCCGATTTTAAATGGAATAATCGTCTTATAAGTAAATATGTTGGATTAAAAAAAACACCAAATATATTATATGACAGCATTTCTGTTTTTAGCAAAAACTATTCTCAATCTGATGCTGCACACCTAAAGGAAAAACCCATCAGAGTTTAAGGCATAGGTATTTTTTCTAAAGGACTAGTTAGAAATAACTCGTTTGAATTTTGGATTTGTTTATTTAAAAATTTTCAAATTTTTTATAAGAAACTCCCAGTTTTGCAACTGTTTTTCCTATAGTAAATCCTGAGATTGTGAAAACTCATATATTTAATGAAGACTTTTTGCAATATAAAACTTCTATGATTTTGAGATCTTTTTTCCTTTTTCTTGAAAAACCCTCAGATTCAGGGAACCCTTTCGTATACTAAAAACTTGTGTCTTTTAGAAAAAAAAGTAATCAGAAACAGAGAAAGTCCTCAGAATATGGAAGTTTGCTTATAGGATAAGATCAAACTTTTAGGGTTTTTGTATAGGAAAAAGTCCTTCGAATATTATATTTTTAATATACTCATATTTTTAGTTCTCATATATTAATTGCTTTAATATTGAAGTTTATATTTTAAAGTTGATCTTTTTAATACTTATACACTTAAAAATGTTTGTAAGTTAAAATAACTGAAAATATCATTTAAAAGAAATGATATTTCATTTAAAAACCGGTCTACTTAATTTTCATTTAAATTAAATGCCATTTGTTATTTATTTTTAAATGTTGATTAATCAACTGACACATCCGTAAGAAACAAATGATATAATCAGTTAAAATAAATGTCAAAATTTTACCTACCAATCCTTAAAAAATAAATATTTTTTTCATTTATTTGAAATTATTTCCGTTTTTGTATTTTTTTTTTTTTTTTAATATACTCGTAACAATACAAAATGTATGTATGCATATGAAGCTATAAACACTTTTTGTGTGAATGTATTTGTGTATGTATGTAGGAATTATATAAAACACTTTAGTAGTTTGGTTTTATTTTTTTAAGGTAGTGAATACATATTTATTTTTGAATTCATTTGTTTTTTCAATTATTTTTATTTTTTAAATATAATAAAGAATTGGGGTTTATAAACTGGTCATTAAAATGTCTGTCCGAGCAAGTTTCATTATAATTACATTATTATTACATTCACAACGTTTTTGTCCAACTTTATTCCGACTTAACAACTTTAAACTACTTTCGTATTCAATAGCATTAGAACAACTGTCCGTTTTTTCAATCATTATTAAATCTTATTGTCTTCTCTTGAATTTTCTGTCTGTGTTGCAAAATTTGGTACGTCAGTATTACAAAAATATGTCGGTCAATAAAATACCCCTTTATCCCACACTCGGCCATCCGACTAATCATCCGCCTCGGATGAACTATCAACCTCATCATCAACTTCAGAATAACGCCACAATTTCATATAGTCATTGCTGCTGCATGTTAAGTTCGGCCCCTCGAATGATGCTGCTTTTCGAACTTCATATCGACCATTTCGCTTAACCTTAGTGACTTCATACGGTCCCAGATATTCGTTAGCAAGTTTTCTTCCGGCAACAAATTGTGTCCTTTTGATAGCTACAAAATCTCCAACTTTATAATCAACGTTTTGCTTTCTTTTACGATCGAAATTTTTCTTATACTCAGCTTGAACTTTCTCAATTTGTTGTTTCGTTTCATATCTAAGCTCTTCTCGGTTTTTATCAAATTCATTTACTAGCTCTTTTTCAAGGATTTCGACGACGTTACTGCAACTATTATTTTTCATTTTTACTCCAAATAAAACTTCAAATGGTGAGCGGCCTGTAGATCTGTGATAACTACTATTAACAGCTTTTTGAACTTTGCTAACATGTTTATACCATTGTTCAGGTTTTTCCGATGAGATTTTAGAAATTACAGCTAATATTGTTCTATTAACGCGTTCTACTTGTCCGTTTCCTCTTGGTACGCCCGTAGTTATCTGAATATGCTCGATACCTTTAGTATTACAAAATTCTTCAAATGCTTTTGAAGTAAAAGCTGAGCCTCTATCACTTATAATGCGTTGTGGATCGCCAAAAACTGAATGCCAAGATTCGAGTTTATTGATTACTTCATCTACACCTGTCGATTTTGTTGGAAAAAGCCACACAAATTTACTAAAACCATCCACAATGGCAAAGATAAACTTATACATCTTAGATGTAGCATCCATCGGTCCTAAGTGATCAACGTGAATTGTGCATAATGGCTGGTCACCTTTGTCGACACATTGCAAAAATCCTTCGAGCTTTCCTTGTTTTTTATTAAAAAGGATACATTTAATACAATTTTGAATAACTTTGTTGACTTTATTTTCTACATGTGGTATAAAATACTGCTGTTTTATTTGGTGAACCGTTTTAACTGTACCAAAATGTCCGTTCTCGTGTGCTTTAGTAATAATTTCTTTTTCCATATGGCGTGGAACAACAAAAACGTCATGTCCGTCGATTTCTCTACATAAGACGCCACCGACTAGTTTGTAGTTTCCGTAAGGACGTATCTTTAACAAATCGATTATTGCTTTTAAATTTTCATCAGTATTTTGTGCTTTTTGTAAGCGACATTTTAAATCTGATTCAATACTAACAATATACACTGAATGTCTACTGAGCGCGTCTACGTGCTTCATACGTTCTCCTTTACGGTGTTTCAAAGTGTAATCAAAATCCTGCATATACATTACGTATCTAGATATAGAAGGTAATAAATCGTCTTTTCTATATGTTTGTTGAAATGCTAAACAATCTGTAATTAGATCAAATTTCATCCCCAAAAGGTAGTGTCGCAACTTCTTCATGGCCAAAAATGCAGCTTTTATCTCTAAATGGTAGCTGTGTTGTTTGGATTCAGAATCTGACGCTTTTTTGCTATAGAAATAAACTGGATACCACCGTTCATCAAACTGTTGTATCAAAATAGCACCAAACCCAAATTTTGATGCATCCGTGTGTAACTCTGTTTTGGCGTCCCTGGAGAAAATTTTTAAAACTGGTTGATCTGTCAATATATTTTTTAACGTTTGAATTGCTTCTCTAGCCTTCTGATCCATACAAAATTCAACGCCTTTTTTCAAAAGATTTGTTAAGGGTCTAGTAATTATTGAATAGTTTTTTATAAACTTCCTAAAAAATCCTGTTAGCCCAAGAAATGATTGAATGCCTTTTATATTTTGTGGTTCCGGGAAATTTTTTACAGCTTTAATTTTTTCCTCGCTAGGTTTTACTGAACCATTCTCAATAATCAGACCCAAAAACTTTACTCGGTTTTGTAAAAATTTACATTTCTTCCAATTAATTTCTAAATTGTTTTCTGCTGCAACTTTAATAGTTTTCTCTAAATATTTCATACCTGTTTTCTTATCTGCGGAATGAACGATTATATCATCCATGTAAATTTGCATTATACCTACATTTACTAGTTCACGAAATATTGAGTTGATAAATCTTATAAAAACAGCTGGAGAATTACAAAATCCAAATGGCGCGTAATTAAACTCGAAAACACCTTGTTTAGTAACAAAAGCTGTATATTTTTTACTCTCTTCCTCAATAGGCACATGTAAAAATGCATTTTTGATATCTAACACGCTAAATACAGATGATCCAGCCAAACTATCGATCAAATCCTCCATATTTGGTACTGGGAATCGGTCCTTAAAACACACTTTGTTTAATCGTCTATAATCGATGCACATTCTTTTTGAACCATCTTTTTTATCTGCTAAAACTACCCGGCTGCAATACTGAGAGGTTGATTTTCGAATTATACCATTCTTTAACCATTCTTCGACTTGATCTTCAACAATTTTTTGTTCAGGCTGAGGTAAGCGACTAGGTGTTGAATATATTGGATCTTCTGTTTCTAGAACGATTTTCATTTGAATGGAACTTATAGCGTTACGTACTGGCGTATAACTGTTTTTAATTTTTTCAATTTCCTTTGCATATTCCATCGGCGCTACAACATCTGATTTTTGATCTACGTTAATGTTCATAATATTTTTGATTTCTTGATTATCGGCGTTTTTTATAATAGAGTGGAAAGTATATCCATTTTCATCTGACGAATATCGGATATTACGTAAGACGTTGTAGCCAATTACGACATCATAATCAACAGAATTGTCCGGCACTATTATTAGATCGTGCCTAATACAAAGTCCATCAAAATTGGAGTTAACTTCGAATTTTCCTTTAGGAACCGTTACCGCATATCCGAAACCGGTAATTTCTTTTTTGTATTCTTTAACGTCTGTTTTAAAATTTTTTCCGAACACACTTTCTTTTATTACAGAAATATCTGCGCCAGCGTCAATAAAGCACTGAAACTGTTTTCCATTTATTATTAAATTTCTTAGCTGCGCATTATGCATTGTACAGTTTACCGCACTTATTGACTTACAGTCCTTAGATATATGGCCACTTTTATTGCATTTAAAACACTTGGGTCCCTCTAGTGTGCACTCATTTCGTTTATGATCCGGAGATCCACAATTATAGCAGTGAAAAACTTTAACGTTATTCTTATTGTTGTTTACTGTTTTATTACGACTTTTGTTTGTAATTTCATTTTTGTTTTTATAAACTCTTTCATAAATTTCATATTGCTCTTTTAAATCTTTATAATTGCGCGCACCGTACAATCCGATTTTACAATCCGGACTTCCTTTAATACCATCGACAATATAGCGAATTATTGAACGTTCATCAACCGTACCGAATGAACCAATTCGTCGCATGTGTAGCATGTATTCATGTATATTTTCACTATCTTTTTTCTTACGTTCACGTAGCTGGGAATGAATTTCAGCACTTGTATAATCCCTATGAAATTCATCCATCAACAGTTGTTTTAATGTTGCGTAATCACATACCGAAACAGACTGCAAAAATAAATCTGCACATTTTTTCATTTTATTTCGGGCAAATACAAATTTTTGTACCTCCGTCCAGCCGTATGCTAAAGCATATTCCTCAAAATTCTTTAGCCACATATCTATTGTCATTCCGGTATCACCTTCAAATATAGGAATAGTTCTTTCAACATTCGCAACCGAAATTACATTAGAAAGCATTTCACTATCTTCTGACATTTCAAATATTTTTCTTTGAGCTTCGCCTTTTAACGATTCTTGTGTTTCTTGGTTTTTGTTTTGATTAATTATTTTTAATTCACTTTGCACTTTTAATTCGTTTGTGTTTTGCTCTTTAGAATTTTGGAAATTTTTTTCGGTTTGTTTATTTTCTATATTACTGTTTTGATCTTCACTTTCTGTGTCCTTTTCTTCTATTTCTACCCTTTTGTTTCTATTCCCTGATTTTATTTTTTCTTTTGAATCTTTCGTTTCAAGTTTTTTATTTTTATTTGATTTTGTGTTTTCCTTTGTTTCTAATTTTTTGTTTTGATCTTCTAATTCGGCTTTGATTGACGGTGTCTGTACCTTGTTCTTTTCTTCGTCTCCCATACTCAACAAGAATGTGGAAACATTTAAGAGTTGTTTTTCGTTGTAATTTTAGTTTTCTTTTTAAGTTTAAATTTAAGAGTTTAAAAGCTTTTTTAGAACTTATCCACTTTAATTCATCTTTGTTTCTGTTTCTATTTCAATATAACTCTTAAACTCTCTCACTAGCATTCTGTTTTCTTTTTGAAACATTTCACTTTTCAACTTTGGGTTTGTGTTTAATTTAAGGCGGAGTTAGTATTTAACATTCGATTTATAAAATAATTTTTGAATACCGTTTAAATTTGCCGTTATTTGGAATTTATACCTTCTTTCTTTTATCTTCATACACGTTTTTTAATTTTAATTTTTCAGCAATTAGAAAATCAGAAACACATTTAACACTTAAATTTTTTCCTTCAAAAATAAGATCACTTTTGTTTTGGCATAAGACGAGCCCCCAAATGTAGGAATTATATAAAACACTTTAGTAGTTTGGTTTTATTTTTTTAAGGTAGTGAATACATATTTATTTTTGAATTCATTTGTTTTTTCAATTATTTTTATTTTTTAAATATAATAAAGAATTGGGGTTTATAAACTGGTCATTAAAATGTCTGTCCGAGCAAGTTTCATTATAATTACATTATTATTACATTCACAACGTTTTTGTCCAACTTTATTCCGACTTAACAACTTTAAACTACTTTCGTATTCAATAGCATTAGAACAACTGTCCGTTTTTTCAATCATTATTAAATCTTATTGTCTTCTCTTGAATTTTCTGTCTGTGTTGCAAAATTTGGTACGTCAGTATTACAAAAATATGTCGGTCAATAAAATACCCCTTTATCCCACATGTATGCGTGTTTATGAAGTTCTTGTAATTTGTATTGAAAAATTTTGTATATATACAACCAATTTAAATAAAAAAACAAATTGAAATTTTTTGAATATTTTTTTTTGAAACAGACAGCAAACAAAATTTAAATTTGTAATAACTGTTACGGACACAAATAAACCACAAGTTTCTGTTTTGCGGGTAATTTTTTATTAAATTTCAAAAAAATGAAAAAAATAAATGAAACTGAAAAAATCGGTAAATGATAGTAAATTATTTCGAATAAATGTATAAAAAAGTTAATATAGATGTTTCTTTGAAAAATAAATGTATCTTCCTTTATTTTCAAATGGAACGGAAAACTTTTTTATTAAACTACAAACAGTTAACTACATAATATTCTGAGTGTATGTATGAAAATGTATTTTTAGTTTAACTAGAGATCATAGGAAAAGTTTTTTTCAAATGAAAAAATTTTTCCTTATTTTTTAATTTTAGTAAACATGGAGAATACACAGAAAAAGTTATTAGACACCAGCCGAATAGAATGCATTTTCTGGTCAGCTACGACTTTCATCAACATTCTTTGTGCCGAAATACCAATTGTAAATATCTCTATTTAACTCACAAATCAACAAATCATTTGAAAAAAACTTTTCCTATGATCTCGAGTCAAACTAAAAATACATTTTCATACATATAATTAATTGCTTTTCTGCAAAAAATATCCTTAGTGATATTGAAGTGTTAAGATCTCTCAGTATGGACTTTGGGATCTTTTTCAATAAAAAAACGCAAAAATCCTAAAAATATCGAGGAATTGTTCTAAGATTTGAAAAAATTTTATTATTTATTATTATTTATCATTATTATTATTATTTCCTGATGATGCTACACAATGGAGTAGCAAAATATTGCAAAATAAATAATAATGTTTTAATTTATAAATTAACCAACCTTAAGATCAAGAATATAAGAAGTTGGAAATAAATTATTCACCAAAATATAAGACGTAAACACAATATTATTGCGTTATTTTTATTTTTAAAATTTTTAATATAAGAATTAAGATATTTTTTTAAATAATAAAAAGTAAAAAAAAATATATAAAGAGATTTTTAAAGGATACTTAACATACTAATAAAAATTCGATTAAATCCGCTAAACAAATTTGATCGTAAACGCAAAAATGTTTTCTGATTCATTTAGAATAATTGAAGGAGTCGATATTTATAACTAAATATCAATCATGTCAACTGAATCTAAAAGCAAATATTTAATCTATATAATAATATATGAATATAATAATATTCATATATGAATATTAATACGGCCATATACGGCCATATACCCTCAAGTTGCGGATCCGTACATATATGGAATAATACATGAACCCATATGTGAGCATTTTCAACTGGGTATATAAATACTTTCTAAAACCCGTTATGTTCGTTGGCAGTACGTGTATTTATACACATAAGTATGGGATAATTTCCAGGTGGTTGTCAAAATATTTGCCAAATTAGTTGTTTTCTTAACTCAGGCTGTTTGCATTTTGTTTATTTTACTACAGCTTTAGATGTAACACTATGACTTATTTGCTTTAAATGTGACAAGAAATTTAATTTTAAGATGTCAGAATATTATGAATAAAATAACGATTTTTATGATTTCATAATATAATTGAAAAGTTTTTCAGTTGTATTATAAAATATGTCAACTTGTTTTTTTTTAAGAAAATTCTTCTTATTCATTAATACGTTGCTTACTTTGTAAAGCGTGTTCGGGAGCTGACCTCTGATTAGTGTCGTTCGGCCACAGGGTACTGATTAGGATTTAGAGTAGTAGCGGCGATGCTGTTTGGCAATCAAAGAAAAATAAAAACACTGATTTTCCTTGGGTTTTAATTCTTTTTCTTTATTAATTCTTGCTTAACTTTTAATTGTTTTCTTTTATTTTCCACTGTTAATTTTATTTACTTATTTATTTAGGTCTACGGACACAAATCCTTACAGACCAATTATTGAAAATTTACATAATTTACAAAATAACAATAGAAATTTAATTAAACTGATTAAGGTACAAAATAATATTACGTTAAATGAAACGTTAACAGAAAAATCAATAAGAAAATAAAAATCATTATAATGTTTACACAATTTACTAAGAGGATCAGAATTAGCATAATTAGTTTGAGAAACTTGTAAATATATTGGAATGTAGAAGCGTGTTGATCGATGAGGAACATTAAAGTTTATCTTGCTGAGTAGGAAGTCTGAGAAAACTGCACCATTTATTAAGTTGAATAAAAATGAAACACTAAGCATAGTTCTTCTGCTATCCAACGTTGGTAATTTTATTAATGCAAGCCTTGTAGTTAAGGATGCAGAATAACGTTAGGATTCCATGTTGAATTACCCAAACAAAAAAGAAGAAATCGTTTTTGGACTGATTCTATAATTTGCTTAAGATAATCCGCATCCGGATCCCAAATAACAGATCCATATTCCAAGATTGGTCTGACTAAAGATGTGTATAACCGTTTAGTGATGATTGGTTCGGTAAACTCCTTGGCCCACGCCGCGAGCTTTGTTTACCATCATAAATATGTGTTTCTAGAAATTTAATTTAGGATCCAGAAGAATTCCAAGATCTAAAAATTCAGTAACCAATTCAAGTTGATGTCCGCCCAGTGAAAAATTATATAAAGCATTATTATTTCGTGAAAAACGCATATGCTTACATTTTTTTAAATTTAGTTCCATTAAATTAAGCACGCATTATTTGAATAATTCGTCCAAATTATATTGTAGAAAATTATTTTTAGTGTTATTGTCATAGCAATGAAATATCATTACATCATCGGCATACATTAAGACGTTACAATATTTAATTAGGCACGGCAAGTCATTTATGAATAAGGAAAATAAAACTGGACCAATGTGGCTGCCTTGGAGCACACCAGAACTTACAATAATATTTTTGTATGTAGTATTATTAAAAATAACATTTTGTTTTCGATTTGTTAAATATGACTTAATCCAATTTAAACTCGCATGTGTAAAACCCATAGTGTGAAGCTTTATCAAAAGTAATTTATGATTGACTTTATCAAAAGCCTAACTAAAATCTGTGTAAATACAGTCTGTAAATTGCCTTTTAACAAAACCACGATTTACTATAGTAGTTAACTGCATGAGATTAGTTACTGATGAACGACCTTTTCTAAAACCATGTTGATAGGGGGATAGTAAGGATGAAATTTGTTGAAGGAAATTTTCGGTAACACATTTTTCAAAAAGCTTGGGGATTGCACTTAACTTTGCTATGCCTCTATAGTTTGTGACACTTAACTTTCTACCAGATTGTCAATGGATTCTTTAGAACAGTACTTCATCGTTTTAGGGAAACCACTAAATTTCTTTTTGGTATAAACAAATTTATAAAATGATTTCCGGTTGCGATTGAAATTTAGTTTCATATTAGATATATAGTTTTTATACAGCTTTGTGTTTAATAAGTTATATTCAGCACGGGAAAACGCAAATCTGCTATAATCAGACAGCAAGCCACTTGTTTTATATTTTTTAAAGCCTTTATGTTTACTATTTTTAAGCCTGGATAATTCTTTTGTGCACTACGGAGGACCAGATTTTGTGTGTATTACTAATTTAGGAAAACATTCATTGAAAAAGTTTGATAATGTTTCGTAAAATGTTGCAATGTTTTCTTTTATTTTAATTCTTCATTTTTTCAGTTTTTTCTTTTACTTTGTCTATTTTATTTAGTTATTTTGTTAAATTAATTTTAAATTTATATTCCTCAAGGCGCCTGTTGCTCAAGACACCTGTCGAATCGTTGTAAAAAATCTGATGGAATCGTTGTGAGAAAACGATGACAAATATCCAGGAGAGTCTCGTTTTTTTAGCTAGATTTTCATTCCTACCCTGGAATTTGTCATTTATCCAGGTACTCCTCTTTTCGAATATTGCCCAATGGTGTACACCCACAAAAGTTGGACTAAAATTTAGAACAAATAACTTATTTGTTATTAATTAATGTTTTTTTTTTTTTGTAAAATTTTTTTTTTTTTTTAATAATTTAAACGTTTAAAAATAAATGAAATTTGAATTTACCTGAAGATATTTTAAGGATAAACATTCTATACCTAAGTTTATTATTTCTCAAAAATTAGAAAACTTTTACTTGACAAAAAAAAAAAAAAATAAGTGTCATGAAAATTTTTTCTAGAAAAAATTTTTATTATTACATAGGAAAAAATCTATTTATTTTTGTTTTAAATTACCTAAACATAATTTTAGAAAACAATTCGTAAAAATTCCGAAGTGGTAGATTTAAACACTGAATTATGACATGGCTTTCTAAAATTTAATTAATGTACTATTCGCGAATAAATTAACACACATTAAGTTCAAGTACTTTCTCTTTTTAAGTTAGATACATTTTTTGAATTAAATGATAGTAAATTATGTTATAATTTATTTTTGAAACTAAGTTTTTTGTATTTTGGTATGAAAATTTGTTAAAATTAAAATTTTTTTTCTTTCTTTTTATTTATTACAACTAAGCTAAATGCTTATCCAGTAACTTATATTTTATATTAAATTAAATAAAAGTCACAGTTGATAAGAATATAACCCAGTGGTTACTCCTACAGGTTCTATAGGTACAGATCTGATGGTTGAGTTCTTC